>CM047525.1:26728011-26730511 GCA_026122265.1 Ammodytes dubius
ACTACTACTTACTACCTACTCAATACTAGGCTTACTACTCGATTACTTAAACCTGCAGTGTGTAGAATTTTGGGTTTTATTTCCTAGCAGATCTTGTTGAAAATAATTATAATATCCATAAGTACATTTAATTTAGTGCATAATAGCTGAAAAAAAAAATTGAATATTTTTTTTTCCCCTTAGAAAGGGTCTCATATATGTCCATAATTCTGCATATTTTGGACCAAGGCCTAGTGCCGCCATCTTGAAAGTGTCATAGTTGGAATGTCATCAGGTGCATTGTTTAAAATTTAGAATTGTTCTTGTCCTTGAAGGCCACTGTAGCTTCTGTTATTATTCTAAAGGGTTGGGGTTACCCAGGGAGCGTTGCATTCTAGAACTTTCTAGAACTTACTTGATGATGTCATATTAAACACTGCACCTTTAAAATACCTCGAATGGAGATTTTGACAAATAAAATGAAAAATAAGAGAGCCACTACCGTAACACACCAGCAGATGTCAGCATTGCTAAATGAGCTGTTAAATGGGGCTTTGTTGATCAGGCTTTTTGGTGAAGCATTTGGCCAGAAAGATTCGACACATTCACGGGGCTTCATCACACCATCACTAGCTCTGATGCCACGGGTTGCTGTGTAGTGGGTTGCAGTGCAAGTTTGGTGTGCAGTGTCCTAAGGGGATTGGTGTGGCCTTTTGCTGGGGGTTGTGTGGGTGGCTAATGCCCTGAATGCCCGAGAAGTGTCCTGATAAAGAGGGTCTAACCTACACATTAATTCACTAGTGTTCCCGTCCCGTTGTCTCCAAGATGGAGTCTGATAAAGATAATTGATTGTGATTCTTCATTGTCCTCCTCGTTTTGTAATTCTATCAAAATGTCTCCTGATGACATGTAAAAGTCAAAAATCTGTTGTATTTACTTTGTCATACTTGGACCAAGGCCTAGTGACGCCATCTTGAAAGTGTCATAGTTGGAATGTCTTCAGGTGCATTGTTTAAAATTTAGAATTGTTCTTGTCCTTGAAGGCCACTGTAGCTTCTGTTATTATTCTAAAGGGGTGAGGGAGTAGCCTACAGTATAGATATTGTATTCGCTGCAATGCAAACAATCATGACAGAAGAAATCGACGCAATGACTAGAAACCTTTTGCAAATGCTGGATTCATGAGCTGACTGGAAAATTGAATTCCATCAGAAAATCCATACGTTTCTCCAGGAAAAATAATGCGGAAAAAAAAACCCTGTTGTGTGTGTGAGATTAGATAGATATAGCCATGATGGTTTGTGTGTGTGTTTTGTGTGTGTGTGTGTGTGTGTGTGTGTGTGTGTGTGTGTGTGTGTGGTGTGTGTGTGTGTGTGTGTGTGTGTGTGTGTGTGTGTGTGTGTGTGTGTGTGTGTGTGTGTGTGTGTGTGTGTGGTGTGTGTGTGTGGTGTGGTGCTGTGTGCGTGTGCGTGTGCTGTGTGCTGTGTGTGTGTGTGTGTGTGTGTTGTGTTTGTGTGTGTGTGTGTGTGTGTGATTGTGTGTGTGTGTAAACCAGCTGTGATTTGTTCCGTGGAGCGTTAATTACCGTCTTCACACTATATCAATATATAGGTGAGAGAAAGAAGTTCCTTGGGGGTTAAGCCAATGTGTGTGTGTGTGTGTGTGTGTGTGTGTGTGTGTGTGTGTGTGTGTGTGTGTGTGTGTTTTCCTTGGGGAGGGTAAACGAAGAGAGCTCGCTTTCAAACACGTTCACCCAACCGTGAAATATAGCAGTTCGAATAAAGAAAGCTGAGAAATACAGAAAGAGTTTTGTTGGTGACGCTGACAGCTTTTCCTTTTTTCTTAACCTTTATTTCTACAGGTAAATCCCATTGAGACCGAAGACTCTTTTTCAAGGGAGACCTGTTTTCCTTTTCCACGTTACCATTCACACACACATTCATACACCGATAGCAGGCTAACTATCGACATTCACACGAGGCAAGGTGGGTGAAGTGTCTTGCCCAAGGACACAACAACCATGACCCAGGTGGCAGGGCGGGGATCGAACCTCCAACCCTTTGATCATCAGCCGACCCGCTCTACCACCTGAGCCACAGTCGCCCCACATAGCTAAATAAAAGTTCACAAAAAAGTTAATTTAGAAAAGTTACACACTATGGTTGCGTTCCGAATCGCATACTTTCTACTATATAGTATGTAGAAAAAAGATTTAGGATGTCCCGATTCTTGTGGCCAGATTTAGGATGGTTAGAAGTACCCGGATGTCCTACTTCATGCGGCCAAGATTGTTAGTGTTGAAAACTGCATCCTATTTGGGCGATTCTGACCCACAATCCGGTGCGCACGTGAAGTGACGTCACATCAACGAAGCTTCCATATGAAAACCTGATGAAAACAAACGGGGATGCGACGGATATAAAAGCAAGAGGCAAGATCAAGGCGCAATGTTATGATGAAATAAGAGAGTTAAAGTATGTCCCAATAGTATGCCTACTGCATCCTAACTAGATTATTTTTA
>CM047525.1:26733011-26735511 GCA_026122265.1 Ammodytes dubius
TTCCAACAACTGTGTGTGAGTCTGTGAGCGTCAAATCGGGTCCTTCAGCCAAAAAAATTAAAAATTAAAAATCAACTGACCAAAAAAAAAAAGTTTTCTTGAGTAAAATCCCAAATTGTTCGTTTCAGAAAGAAATTGAATAGTTCCCAACAGTGAAAGTTGGCGTCTGTTTTTCAATTTTCATTTCAAATACAAAACAATGAATGAGGCCTACACACAATGGCCGTCAAAGGGTTGGAGGTTCGATCCCCGCCCTGCCACCTGTGTCATAGTTGTTGTGTCCTTGGGCAAGACACTTCACCCACCTTGCCTCGTGTGAATGTCGATAGTTAGCCTGCTATGTGTGTGTGACCGTTTGTATTAATCCATGTTTCCCATACATTGCTTTGTAAGTTTCCTTGGATGGCCTTGTGGATGTGGAGTTTTTTTCAACCCCTCTCTCAGCCGATGTCCTACCCAGAGAAGAGGCAGTGTTATCGGGTAGAAAAAATCCTTTAGAGGGTGGGGGATGGATGGATGGATGGGTGGTCAAATCACCCTCTCAGCCGCATGATATGACCGTGAACCGTTTGGAGATGCAGGACATATTATGAAGCACTATGCCCAGGAGAAAGAGCAAGACGCAGGCTACAAGAATCACCGTGCATACCCCAGACCATGTGGAGCCTTTTCCACCTCCGACCGGGCCTCCTGTATTCACCCTCCTTTCCACCTCTGCACCATCCATCCCGACCCCGACCCCCACCCCCACCATACCCCCCAGACCCTCCAGACTCATGCCCAGGTTTAGGGGCTGATTCTCGGGCATGGTCACCACCGTCACCCCCCCTTTCTGCTGGTGCTGGTGCAAGTAGTGGTGGTGGTTCCCGGGCAAGAAACGACACCCTCCAAGCCCAAGCTGCTCACCCGAAAGCCCCAAGGCGGCACGCTCCTTCGCGAGGGGTAGGGGTAGCGGTAGCGGTAGCATGTAGCAGCCGTTACTGGGCATTCGGATGAAAACGGGGGTGTGTTCTGACGCGTGGGGTATCGCTATAACCGTGATTATGTCAGGGTCGTCTGGTAGGTGGGCTACGGACAGGCCAGGGGGTAGTTTGGTGACTCCGCGGCACCATGGGCATCGTATTTCTTTCATGGCGCTACGCATTTGGGTCAGGCAGACGGAGCAACAGGTGTGTCGGCAGTCCAGGAGCTTGGGGCGCCGGCGTGGGCTGTAGTAGTTAAAACAGATCTGACATTCCAGAAGCGAATCTTGAGACAGGGTATCCATTTTTTTAGTTTTTTTTTTGTTAATAAGAGGTGTGTGTGGTGGTTGTGCCGTTTTTTGTTGTATTCACAGGCTAGCAGACAAAAGCAATCTGTTTTGTTGAGTGAGTGAGTGAGTGCGTGCGTGTCTGTCTGTCTGTCTGTCTGTCTGTCTGTCTGTCTGTCTGTCTGTCTGTCTGTCTGTCTGTCTGTCTGTCTGTCTGTCTGTGAGAAAAATGTGGTAAGAAGAAATGTAAAGCGCTTTGGGCCTGAGAAAATCCGATAAAAAGCGCTATACAAGTCAAGTCTGTTTACCGTTTACCATTTTCTTTTTTTTTTCGGGGGGGGATAGATAAGTCAGTCAGATCTAGTAGAAAAAGGTTGAAGGAAATCCAAGTGAACCTAAGAAAAGCTCAACGGGTTTTTGGTTCTTGATCCAAAAACTTCCCAAAGACGTCAGAGGTCCTCGGAGGCAACATGGTCCTTCATCTGAAACGACAGGACAGAAGAGATTTTATTTTATTTATTTTTTATTTATTTTAACTTTTTTTATTTACGTGATGCAGGACAAGACACACACACACACACACACACACACACACACACACACACACACGAGCACACATGAACACACAAGAACAAAATAAACACACACACACATACACAGATGTAACAACAGAACAGAAGAGATTTTATTTTATTTTTTATTTTTTTACTTTTTTTATTTATTTACGTGATGCAGGACAAGACAGGCATCGGCCTTATTTCCCATGGGGGAAGAAGAGGCGTAAGTAAGTAAGTAAGTAAGGACAAGACAGGTGAAAGACATAACATTAGGTGAGGGACATGACAATTTAAGTGTTCACATTTAAGACAGAACGGACGAGACAAAAACAAGCAGGAGGTCATTGCATATTTTTACATTGTTGTTGACAGGCTGTGGTGTGTGTGTGTGTGTGTGTGTGTGTGTGTGTGTGTGTGTGTGGTGTGCTGTGTGTGTGTGTCTCTCTCCTGTGTGCGTGTGTGTGTGTGTTCTCTCTCCGTGTTATGCGTTGTGTGTTGTTGTGTGTGTTCTCTCTCCGTGTGTATGCGTGTGTGTGTGTGTGTGTGTGTTGTGTCTCTCTCCGTCGTGTATCATGTGTGTGTGGTGTGTGTGTGTTTGTGATGTGTGTGTCTCTCTCGTCTGTTGTGTGTGTGTGTGTGTTTGTGTGTGTGTGTCGTGTGTGTGTGTTGGTGTGTGTGTGTGTGTGTTGCTGTG
>CM047525.1:26743011-26745511 GCA_026122265.1 Ammodytes dubius
CTGAGTCCGGTGGATGAGCTGCTCCATCACTTTCTTCAGCCGGTTGGCCAGGGCTTTGGACAGCAGCTTGTAGTCAGAGCACAGCAGTGAGACGGGGCGCCAGTTCTTAATCTGCTGCAGGTCTCCCTTCTTAGGCAGCAGCGTCAGCACTGCCCTCCTGCAGCTCTGGGGGAGAGAGAGCTCTTCAAAGCTCTCCGAGAAGACCCCCAGCAAATCCTCTTTCATCTCAGTCCAGAACGCTCTATAGAACTCTGAGGGCAGCCCATCTATGCCGGGGGCCTTACCCCCCTGCACACTCTGCAAGGCTGCAAATAGTTCTGCCTCAGTCAGGGGCCCCTCCAGCTCTCTGTTGGTCTCTTCTGACACCGTGGGCAGGTCCTGACAGAATTCGTTAAAAGCAGCATCATCCTCCTGGTACTCACTGCTGTACAGCTGCACATAAAACTCCACCGCTCTGCTCCTAATGGCTGCAGTGTGCGTCAGCGTCCGCCCATCCTCTGCCTGCAGCGAGTGCATCTGCCTGCTCTGTCCATTCCTCTGCTCCAGGCCGAAGAAAAACTTGGAGGGGGAATCCATTAGGGCAGCACTCTGGAAACGAGACCGGACTAGCGCCCCCTGCGCTCTGGTGCCCAGCAGGTCTGCCAGCACGGCTTTTTTAGATTTGAGGTTTTCAATACAACCTCCATTTCCTGTGGACTGTGAGGAACTCTGCAGCTCCACTATATCTACCTCCAGATCTTTGATAGACTTGGCCAAGTCACGAGAAACATTGAGAGTGTACTGCTGACAGAGCTGCTTTATCTGTATTTTGCCATGGTCCCACCATTGTTTCAAACAAATAAAATCCCCCTTCCTCTCTCTAAAACCTCTCCAAAAATAAATAAAAACCTCTCTAAAATGTGCATCTAAAAGCAAAGTGGTGTTAAAATGCCAATAAGCAGACTTACTCTTAAGATTTTTAATAAAAACCTCACATAAAACCATGGAATGGTCCGAGAAGCCCACTGGACATATATTACACCTCTTAAAAATGCTAAAATGCTGCGTAAAACAATAAAACCTGTCTAACCTCGCTAAAGATAAAACACGTTCTCTGCTGTGGACCCAAGTGTACTGTCTTATATTGTGGTGGATTTTTCTCCATACATCACTCAGACTGTGAGTGTTTATAAGAGATAGCATAGCCTTCTGAGAAGGTGCATGTGGTTCTAGGTGGTTTCTATCACATGTGTGATTTGCTGTGCAGTTAAAATCCCCTCCTAAAAACAAATAGTCCTCTGGCTCACACTGCTCTAAAACCAAACTGAGTTCGTTTAAAAAGAGAACTCTGCCAGGGCCAGAATTAGGAGCATACACATTAATAAAAACAATATTAAAACGCTCATACTTTGCTTTAACCACAAGCATTCTCCCCTGCACCCGCTCCTCCACCACATAAGATACAGGACTAAAATCTCTTGAAAAAAGGAGAGCCACCCCTGCACTAGTGCTGTTAAAATGGCTTAAAATGACCTGTCCGTCAAACTCCCTCCTCCAGTCTGTTTCATTAAAAGCATCACTATGGGTCTCCTGCAACATCATAACATTAATTTTTTTCAATTTAAAAGTCTCAAAAATGCAAGCCCTCTTCTTCACATCTCTCGCTCCATTGACATTGAGCGTGGAAAGTTTAAAGTGACTCATTAAAACAGCTGTAAAAAGAGACACACAGACTAGAAGAGACAGCAGGCACACTGCTTTATATACTGTCTGAGACGCCATCATTAAGCTGCTTTCTTATCTTGCTTCCCATTGTCCTCAGTCTGTAATACTCTGTGACAGTGAAACCTTCTTCCCCTCTCATTTTCATCTGAGCTTTTACAGATACCAACAGCTTTTCCACATCTTCAAAATACTCCTTATACTGGGGAGTCCTCATGCCTTTTGTCTTTTGCAAAAAAACCCTGATACTCTTTACGGAGTACAGCTCACCCAGCTGTACAGCAGAAAGCATTTGTGAGTCAGTGAGGGGCTGACTGTCTGTGCCACAGTCCTCCATCCCCACTTCCTCTTCACTGGACCCCGTCTCCTCATCACTTCTTTCTGAGTCTGTGTCTGTCTGTTCCTCCTGCTCCCTAGCTGTTGGCTTCTTTGCCTTAGAGCCACAGGCTTCACCTCTCTGTTTTCTCTTTAAATGGGAAGCCTTACACATGTTATCTTCCTCCTCCATCACCCCATCCTCACTGTCCTGCTCTGCTGTTGCAGAGACGGGCCCAGCTACTACACCCCCTGCTGGTTCTGTGATAATATTGTCCCCCTCTTCCTGAACAACACACTCACTTTGTTTATCGCTGTCACCAGTTTCAACACACACATTTGTCTCTTCAAGGTGTTTAACAACCTGCTCCCCATTTTCAGCAACAACACTTTGAGTTACATCATTTGGCTTCTCCCCACAAGTTGCAACATTTTCAGTTATACTCTCAGTGTTTATATTGTCCAGCAGGTTGTTTTCTACACT
>CM047525.1:26753011-26755511 GCA_026122265.1 Ammodytes dubius
TTAATCGGATCATCTTAGCCTGAGAAAAGGCAGAAAGAGTGTTTTATGGTCTCACTGTCTAACCCTACAGTTTCCTTCTTGTGACATCACAGTAAGGGTTAGGATTAACAGGACAGCTGGGCCAAGGGAAGACTGATGGAAGACTGAGGGAAGAAAAACCTCATTCATTATATTCTAATTGTTATTTTATAATGATAGAACGCTGGTTCCGTATGGGTGAAGTATTCCTTTAGAAGGGATATAAAATGTATTTCATATTTTTTTTTGGAGGGTCAAATTCACTTCTAAATATTGATGTGTGGTCTGTGCTCATGTGGGAAGGAGAGAAATGTCTAGACAAAGCAGACGAGGCTCGTTGGCCTTTTCATTTCTTATCGGTTCACTCCATCTATCTATCTATCCATTCCTCTTTCTGCTCCCTCGCTCCCAATCCTAATTCATCCTCCTCCACTTGGTCTGTTCGTCTGTCTGTCTGTCTGTCTGTCCATCCATCCATCCATCTATCCATTCATCTGTCCGTCCATCCATCCATCCATCCATTTCCCCATTTATCTACCTATCTATCTACCTATCTATCTATCCATCCATCTATCCCTCCCTCCATCCATCCCTCCCTCCACCTATCCATCCATCCATCCATCTATCTATCTCTCTCTCTCTCTCCCTCTTTTTATCCTGTCATCTCCATTGTAAGCAGCGGCCCTGGTCTGTGTTAGCAGGTCAGAAGCAGAGGTGATGTATGAGAGAGAGGAGAGAGAGAGAGAGAGAGAGGAGAGAGAGAGAGAGAGAGAGAGAGAGAGAGAGAGAGAGAGAGAGAGAGGAGGATGACCTGCAGTAAAGGTCCACGGGTCGGATTTTAACCCGCGACCACTGCATCCATTACTTAAAGGTGCAGTGTGTAATATGCAGAAATATGGACATATATGAGACCCTTTCTAAGGGAAAAAATAATAATTATGGATATTATAATTATTTTCTACAAAATCTGCTAGGAAATAAAACCCAAAATTCTACACACTGCAGGTTTAAATGTAAGGGTAAAAATACATTTATTTTCAGCGTGGCGTACAGTTTTTGGGTTAATGCCTTTGCCCGTGTTTGTTTGGAAACATTGGTCAAAGCCTCTTGTCAAGCACAACAAACACTTTAAGCGGTAACCGGTCTGAGTCCATGTAACAGGCTCCTAACCCTTTAGTTCTGTGTTGGGAGCATAATCACCTAATGTCGCCTGTCCCCCTTTTGTTTTCTGATATAATGGGAAAAAAGCCCACACACACACACACACACACACAGTCTCTCTCGCACACACACACACACACACACACAGTCTCTCTCGCACACACACACAGTCTCTCTCGCACACACACACACACACACACACACACACACACACACACACACACACTGAGAAAGACACACACACACACACACTGAGAAAGACACACACACACACACTGAGAAAGACACACACACACACACACACACACACACACACTGAGAAAGACACACACACACACTGAGAAAGACACACACGCACACGCACACACACACACACAGCCACACACACAGTCTCTCTCTCACACACACGCACACACACACACACAGCCACACACACAGTCTCTCTCTCACACACACACACACACACACACACACAGCCCATTGTTTGCCCTCCTTGTTTCCACACAATCTGAATTAATTGGATTGTAAATTGATCCTTCTTTGGATCGGAAACCCGTGGCAACAACAACAGTTTAATCTGAATACTAAATGTTATTAAAAGCTTCTCCTTGCTTGGCGCGTGTGTGTGTGTGTGTGTGTGTGTGTGTGTGTGTGTGTGTCTCTCTGTGTGTGTGTGTGTGTGTGTGTGTGTGTGTGTGTGTGTGTGTGTGTGTGGGGGAGGAACTCTGTGTGTGTGTGTGTGTGTGTGTGTGTGTGTGAGAGACTCTGTGTGTGTGTGTGTGTGTGAGAGACTCTGTGTGTGTGTGTGTGTGTGTGTGTGCGAGAGACTCTGTGTGTGTGTGTGTATGTGCGTGCCTTTGTTTGTGTGTGTGTGTGTGTGGTGTGTGTGTGTGTGCGTGTGTGTGTGCGTGTGTGTGTGCATGTGCGCGTGTGTGTGTGTGTAGGACAGAGTGTACCTGCTAATGAGAAATAACCCCCCAAGGGCCTATTGTATTCACTGTGAACCAGCAAGGGGATAATTCACTAAGTAATTGCCTTACATTGTTTTATTAGACAGTATAGAGTTGAAATGGGGAGACAGAGACACAGAGAGAGAGAGAGAGAGAGAGAGAGAGAGAGAGAGAGAGAGAGAGAGAGAGAGAGAGAGAGAGAGAGAGCTGTTATGCTTTGAATACAGAACCATTATGCCATAGAAAAAAAGTTGCCGTAGTTGTTGTCATTCTTAATTTTTTTTCCCCGGTTTGTTTATTGCGTTTTTCTCAGGAACATACAGTTGACAATTACATGTTGAGTTATGAATACTAAATCAGGTCTTTCCTTT
>CM047525.1:26758011-26770511 GCA_026122265.1 Ammodytes dubius
AAAATGCCTATAAAAGGAAATAAGACTAAAATACATCCAAGGAGGTCAAAACGACTGTGGCTCAGTTGGTAGAGCGGGTCGGCCGATGATCAAAGGGTTGGAGGTTCGATCCCCGCCCTGCCACCTGTGTCATGGTTGTTGTGTCCTTGGGCAAAGACACTTCACCCACCTTGCCTCGTGTGAATGTCGATAGTTTGCCTGCTGCTATCGGTGTATGAATGTGTGTGTGAATGGTAACGTGGGAAAGGAAAACAGGTCTCCCTTGTAAAAGAGTCTCCGGTCTCAATGGGATTTACCTGTATGAATAAAGGTTAGAAAAATAAAAAAATAAATAAATCAAGACATAATTGCACCTGATAAGCCTGTGTATTGGTTAATAAATTACCATGAGGTCAACTTTCACAACAGTGTAAAAGATATTATGGAGGCAACTATTTAAAATGCTGTTACACTGAATTAAAGAAAAAAAGTGTGTGTGTATGTGTGTGTGTGTGTGTGTGTGTGTGTTGTGTGTGTGTGTGTGTGTGTGTGTGAGTGAGTGAGTGAGTGAGTGAGTGAGTGAGTGAGTGAGTGAGTGAGTGAGGTGAGTGTGTGTGACCAGGTTTGACACATTTCTATGTTTCTATGTTTTTTTCAGAGCGAAATGAATCTCAATCAGGTCCATTGTTAACACAGCTTACAAGAAATTATCAAATTGAGTCCAAGAAGAACGTTTGTAACTTTTTGAAGGACAAATTCTTCTCTTTCTAGCGCTCTTTTTTCATTCTCTACACAACTATCTGTCACTTTTCATACAAACAACTGAGTGAAACAATGATTTTTTTTTTTTTTTTGATATTTTTTTGGCATTTCCGAGCTTTATTAGATAGTACAGAGTTGAAATGGGGAGACAGAGAGAGAGAGAGAGAGAGAGAGAGAGAGAGATAGAGAGAGAGAGAGAGAGAGAGAGAGAGGGGGGATGACCTGCAGTAAAGGTCCACGGGTCGGATTTGAACACGCGACCACTGCAACGAAGGCCGGAGCCGATATGGTACACGCTCTATCCACTACACCACCGGAGCAGCCCCTAACAATGAATTCTTACAGTAGAATACATCAGCTCTTAAAGTTTATAAATGATAGCCCTCTCAATGATGACCTCAGACTTACAATGTGTGTGTGTGTGTGTGTGTGTGTGTGTGTGTGTGTGTAAATATATAATAAACTAGAACTGCAAGCAGTTATTAGGGGGCCAAGCCTCCGACGCAACTCGTCGTCAACCGCCGCGCCGGCCGCTCACTCCACGGAATCTGTGGATGTACATTTTTTGACCGTGGGATGTTCGGTGTGGGAGTTGTATAGGTATCGCTGTTTATGGATGAATTTTGCGAAACTGCCACGGTAGAACGATGCAGCTCAATTCACAGAACAAGTGCATGTCAAGTTTTTCAATGTGCGATGTTTGGTTGGCGAGTTATGAGCAAAAGCAGATTAAAATGGCTGCAGGAGCTAATTGCACAATGTAATGTCAATGGACATGCTAGCTGAGATTAGCATCCCGCCTTTTTTCTTTGATGGAATTTTTTTTTTTTTAATTTTATTAAAAAGTCCCTTAAACATTACTATTTCTTGGCCATATTTTTTATATAGACGCGTGTATGCCCCTTGATGGTTTCCAGTGAGTTTTAAGAAATTTCCTCTGGCCAATTAGGAGATATAACATTTCCTCGTTTATGGCGCCCCCTTATGGCGAAATTGTCCAATTTTTTTATTGAACGCAATTAAGGGTAGCCCCAACATATGTCAAAAATTTGGACTTGATCCGACTTATGATTTTGGATTTATTAATTTTTACGTAAAACGTAGCTAATCAACAAATATTTAAAACGCTACCGTTTCGTTATCCATGGTCGGATCAAAATTCTGTGTGATAATTTCTTTCCGTGTGGGTCGGTAGATGTTCTGTGCAAACTTTGGTGTCAATTGTCCCAAAATTGTGGGAGGAGTAGCGAAAAATATGTTTTTCAGTTTTCGCGATATTGCGAAAAAAATTCCATATACAAATGGGCGTGGCCTATGCCAAAAGATGCAGCTGACTCCAGTGAATCTGGGGATATAAAGTTTTTGACTGTGGGACGTTCGGTGTGGGAGTTATGACCCCAAAGGCGTTTTCCTTCGTTGTAGCGCCACCTAGTGGCCGGCATGTCTGAATTTTTTTGTATGCTGAGAATTCACGGACCTGGATCTAGTCATGCAATAGGCATGTCTGCACCCTTTACGGTTTGGGCTGGGGACACAGTTTAGCGGGCTTGGCCCCCTAATAATAATTCCTACAAAAACAATAGGGTTCCCTGCCGGCAGGGCTTGGGAACCGCGTTGCTCTGCAAAACGCGGTCCCAGCTCCTGCTCGGGCTTGGCCCCCTAAATATAATAAAATAAAGACATTATTGCACCTGATAAGACTGTGTATTGGTTAATAAATTACCCTGAGGTCAGCTTTCACAACACTGTAAAAAATACTAGAATTGCAATTCCTTGAAGAAATTGCGGTGTGAATGCTGATGCTGAAGCTGATGCTGAAATTGACCCTTCACTGCTGAATGTTGATGAAGAACGAAGGATGAATATATCTGAATGAATAGAATGATTGAATAATACAATTTATGAAAAATTAATTAAAAATGTATGAATTATGACCTTGAAACTTGACCTCTAAACTCCTCTGGGGTTATAATTGAGTCATAATAAACATTTGTGCAAAGTTAGAAGAAAATCCGTGTAAGTCTAAATTTTGCGGTAACTGGGACTTGAACCACCAACTTTAAGCTCAGGGTTAAAAAAAAATAAAAATAAAATTATTGATATGCCATATGCACTTACCACGAGACATCTTCCCCTTCACACAAAGATTTGAGGTGAAAATTGTATTCCCTCAGCTGGATTCGAACCTGAGACCTTTTGACTACGAGACCTGGGCTCAAACCACTAAGCCACCAAACCAGTGGTCAATTGCATAACAAGAGAACTCTATATTGCTATGGTGCGGTGGTGACAGCTAATCAGGGCCAATTGGTAACAGCTGTGTTACCTCTCCACCTTTATAGCTCAGCGAAACGCATCCCTCGAACTTCTGCCTCTCACACGCAAACCGTTTGTCTGACAGACAAAATGAAGATACCGTGAGAATCCGAAGATTCCAATTAATATTCAGTGTCAAATGTGTTTCTTTAATGTAAAAACTTTTGAGTTGAGAGCAGTTTACGTTTAGATTTCTGGTGTTCTTTTTTATTCCCTCTCCTCCACTCTGCCACACTCTAAATATCACTAAAATTGATGTTACATGCGTCAAACATGGCTGGTTAATTGGAAAACTATGCATTTTTTTTAAAAGGTTTAATTTTAACAATGAAAGACGAAAGATAGCTGAACTGTTTTTCGAAGAAATTAACTTTGTAGGATGAATTAGCAGTGAGCTAGGAGTGCTTGAAATCAGTGCAAAACGCTTCGCGTTCTGTGGATTTCCTAATGCATTCTCAATACAGATTTTGGGTGTAATAAACCTTTAGATATCTCTGAAGTTATGAATTTTATGAAAAAATAGTGAATTATGGAAATATGCTCCTTTGCAAGACGAACAGGAAGAACTTTGAATGGAGTTTCTACGATGAAGTATGAACGAGTAGGACCATTCATAATTTTGCAAGAAATATTAATTTCATAAAAAGTTGAATTTCTTTGAAGTTATGAAATTTCTGAAAATTCCATTGGATGATTATTAATGTCTGAAGTATGCTGAAGAGTTAGATGTGAAAATGAAGTTTGTCGGATAACGTATGAAGGAGGAGTAGGCCTTTGAAATGTTGCATAATTTTTCATAAAACGTTGAATAAGTATGAAATTATGAAATTTTTTGAAAATGTTGAAGGTGACCAATAAAGTCCTTGAAGAGCTGAACATTTTGATATATGGAATATCTTTGAAGGTTGAAGTATGTTGAAGTTATTGAAGGATGAAGAAACGGCGGAATAATAATAATAAAGAAATTTTTTGAAGGCTGTAGAATATCAAAGCTGTGAATGCTTTCAGCATTCACACCAATTATGAAGGCTACTATCTAAAGTGCTGTTGGACTGAATTAAAAAGAAAAGTGTGTGTGTGTGTGAGAGAGAGAGAGAGAGAGAGAGAGAGAGAGAGAGAGAGAGAGAGAGAGAGAGAGAGAGAGAGAGAGAAACACCTACATGTACACCTACATGTACATTTTGGACCATTGACATGAAAGAAGACGTTATGTCGTCATGTTATGGAAGATACATAGACAAATCTCAAAATGTACTGTGTAGTGCTTGATAAAAACAGTGTATGTGCCTGCCGTGTCTGGCCCTAAGTACAGTCGTAAAGGATAGATGGATAGATGGTCTACTGAGCCGTACGTTCATTTCAGATAAAACCGCTAAACAAATTGAACCATATAAAAAACAACTGGCTTGCTGTTAAAACCTCCATATCAGTAAACTGGGAACACAATAACACTTTAAAAGACTCTTTGTGTGTGTGTGTGTGTGTGTGTAGTTGTGAGAGAGAGAGTGTGTTCAGTCCATCTGTGTTCATCTGTGTGTGTGTGTGTGTGTGTGTGTGTGTGTGTGTGTGTGTGTGTGTGTTTTCGTTCTTGTGTGTTCATGTGTGTGTGTGTGTGTGTGTGTGTGTGTGTGTTATTTCGTTCATGTGTGTGTGTGTGTGTGTGTGTGTGTGTGTGTGTGTGTATAATTCCCCGAAAACGTGTCTCCATTTCTGTGTTAACCTTGAGACACAGGGACTCCTCCTTCCATCATATTCGCCTCGATACACAGAACACTGTGTATCCTCTTCTCTGTCCTAGTATCTCAAAAAATACCTTTTTCTTGGCAAATTCAATTTACGTCAAGCAATACAGCTGTGCGTGTATTTGAGTATGATGCCCGTTTATTCACACACACACAGACAGACAGACGGACGGACAGACACACAGACAGACAGACGGACAGACACACACACAGACACACACACAGACAGACAGACAGACAGAGAGACAGACAGACACACACACACACAATGAAATGGATTCATCCTCGACTGCCTTTCCCTCAGAGCCAATCATGTGATAAAACATTAAAGGTGCAGTAAGCGGTTTATTTGTGTTAATAATAATATGTGTTATATCACTCCATATTCCTACAGCAATCGATTGATTGATTGATTGATTGATTGATTGATTGATTGATTGATTGATTGATTGATTGATTGATTGATTGATTGATTGATTGATTGATTGATTGATTGATTGATTGATTGATTGATTGATTGATTGATTGATTGATTGATTGATTGATTGTCTTTATTTCGAACATGCAAGCAATAAAAAAATAGATGAATAAAAAGAAATAAAATTAAAAAAAAAAAAAAAAAACACTTTCTACATGCTCGAAAGGGGGTAGGAGGAAGTAAAAAAACTTATCTAGTCCTACCCCTTAACAGATCAACAGAGTGCAGACGTCATATCACAAGTCATTCTGATTTGCAGTAATAGCCCAATTAAAATGTTGTAGTATCCCGATTTTTTATCCAACCAGGAGAGAGAATGCTACAAACCGACACTCGTCTCACTCATATATAGTATATACACTCCATGGTCTCACTGCCGGTGCACACCAGAGCAACACATGGGTGAATGTGTATGCGTCTACAATGGCGGAGCAGGTAAAAATCCTTCCCAATGTCTGTTTTGATGGGTTTTATCATGTTTTTAATCACACTTATGGATCTGAGATGATGCTAGATAACTCGCTGCTTGAAGACCGCAGTGCATTAATGTGGTGACGTAGGGACGAGCGAGGGGACGATTATCTAATAATCTTAAAAAAATAAAATAAAAAAATCTTGTCAGGGAGTTTTCTGAGGCAAATTAACTATAGTAATCTTTTCTTTTGATGTCGCAATCTCTTATTTTGGCGAGCTCAACCGCCTCCGACACATTTCTTCACGGCTGCTTTTTATCTCTAAGCAACAAAGCCAGTTAACGACGTGCACTTTCCTACCGTGTTAATCTGAGGTCTTAATTTCACAATCTTTCTCTGCGGTGTGTGTGTGTGTGTGTGTGTGTGTGTGTGTGTGTGTGTGTGTGTGTGTGTGTGTGTGTGTGTGTGTGTGTGTGTGTGTGTGTGTGTGTGTGTGTGTGTGTGTGTGTGAGAGATGCAAAGTGTGTGTGTGAGTGTGCGTGCGAGTGAGTGAGGAAGTGGCAGGCACAGGTCTTAGCAACAGGAAATGTCAAGTAACACTGAGATGTTGTCTAGACTAAACATTAAAGGTGCAGTGTGTAGTTTCAAGTGGAAAGGGATTTGTTTACATTTGCAGAGCCGCTACACTACATGTAATTCCTAGTATTGAATCATTATATCATCATAAACTATAAAATTGATTGGATTTATTTAGCACTTTTCAAGGCACTCAAAGACGCTTTACAGGGTTCCAGGTTCCATTCATTCACACACAGTCATACTGGTGGTGGAAAACTACGAGAGTAGCCACAGCTGCCCTGGGGCAGACTGACGGAAGCGTGGCTGCCATTCAGCGCCTACAGCCCCTCAGACCACCACCTCAAACATACAGCAGTCATACACATTCACACGAGGCAAGGCGGGTGAAGTGTCTTGCCCAAGGACACAACAACCATGACACAGGTGGCCGGGCGGGGATCGAACCGCCAACCCTTGGATCATTGGCCAACCAGCTCTACCAACTGAGACACAGTCGCCCCAAACTAAACCAAACTGTGGGCCCTGCTGCTGTAAACGACAACAGTGAAACAGTAACTTTTCAGGAAGCTTTCTAACTTCAAACAGTTTTCACCTTTAATACGCTGACAAGCTGGCATAGGCGGGGGGGGGGGGGAAGAGAGAGAGAGAGAAACCCAAAGTTACATAGTGCACCTTTAACAGAAACAACATAATTTCAGAGGCCTGTATATACTCTTTACGCACACAGATGAAAGTGTGTCGCAATTTCTAAGATAATATCCTTATCTTTATCACACAACTTGAGCAAATTAAATTCACTGATGCAATCGAGTTAGGCAGATAACAATATTCTTAAAAGCGCCAAACCTTTGGGGGCGCCTTATCACAAATGCATTAGACATTGGGAGTTGTTTGGAGAACACAGCTGGTGTGAAAAGTCAAAGTCAAAATTATTTCTGTAGCACATTTAAAAACACCATCAGTTGACCAAAGTGCTGTACAAGATACAATACAAAACATCATATAAGATACATGAGAAAAACACAAGTTGAGACTCTGACACTCCTGCAACAAAAGTGAGTCTTCAGCAACGTATTAAACTGTTCATCTGAAGTCTTCCTGCATGCACACTATTCACACTTTATTTTAGTATTACCATGTAAACATCTGGTAAATGATCAAATTCCTTCGTGATTTTTCTCTACTTATGACATCTATTGCAGCATGTCCGTCCTGGGAGAGGGATCCCTTACTTTGTCGACTCTCACTGAGATTTCTTCAAATTTTTTTAAAATCCCGGTAAAGGGTTTTTACTGGGAGTTTTTTTCCCAGCCGAGCTAAGGGTGTAAGGGCAGGGTGTCATATTGTATCATATTGTATGAAATGTAAAGCCCACTGAGACAAATGTATTTGTGATTTTGGGCTATACAAATAAAACTGATTTGATTTGATTTGATTCAACTTTACAGGGATCCAGGTTATATTCATTCACACACAGTCATGAAAGGAAAACTTTAGTCATATTTAGGGAAGTAAAAAAACAAATCCAAAAATGTAAACGTTCCTACAATTGTTTCACATATTATAAACTGCTAGATGTGTTTTCCAGGAAAGACTGTTAGGATTAAGTTTGAAGAATTTGACCAAAATCATTTTTTAATACAACGTTGTATCACTGTATAAATGTTACTGTGACTATCTGTCCTCATGGCAGCCTTACTGTGACTGTGTCTGTTTGTACGTGTAAGTTTTATACAAACGTGTTTCCTCGAAAGTCACACACACACACACACACAGATATCTGTTCAGTTATTGTAACTGCCTTGCACACATAAATGAATGTTGGTTACATTCAAGCCATCGCCAAACGAGTTGACACAAAGTTGATTAAGCCTATTATCATCTCCACAAAACTCTCTCTGTATTTCTCAGTATGGCAGCGTTTTACAAACTATGTTTGAGTAGAATGAACATTTTGGTTTTATAATATAAACTACTGACAACATTTCTACCAAATTCCTCCCCAAAGTATTGTCATAAAAGCATTTCCATTAAGTTATATAGAGATGAAGATTTAAAAAAAATCCAGACTGGTCTCTTAAAGGTGAAGTAAGCGGTTTATGTATATTAATATAAGTGTTAAAGGCCTACTTCACCGGTTTGAATATGAAGGTGTATTGAATTCTGAGATCCTATGTAGTATAAATGTGCAAAAAAAATTGAAATCGGTTCATCCTAGCCTGAGAAAAGGCAAAAAGAGTGTTTTTTTTAACCCTATATTTCTCTTTCTCGTGACATCACAGAAAGAGAAATATACGGTTAAAAAAAAACTTACTTTGTAAATATTACTGTGATGTATTTTACTGTGACATCACAGTAAAGGTAAAAATCCTTCCCAATGTCTGTTTAGATGGGTTTTATCATGTTTTATCACACTTATGGATCTGAGATGATGCTAGATAACTCGCTGCTTGAATACCACAGTGCATTAATGTGGTGACGAGCGAGGGGACTGCTAACTGCAGTAACTGACAGGAAGTTAGCTAGAAGAACCATTCCGCTTACAGCTCCTTTAATTTTTTCCAGAGCTGTATGATTTGAACACACTTTTTTGACATAACAACATAAATCTCCCACATAAACAGTGGAGCATGAAGGCCACACTGCACACAAGCTGAGCAGGCCGGCCAAGCAGAGAATAGGTGATAAAGTACAGCTGTTAGCCCAACACACAACAGCCATTAATAATCTGCCTGTCAAACACTGTATGTCATAATCGGTGTAAGGGAGAAAGGCCGCATTCCAAATAGCATACTTTCCCTGCGTTCCAAATCACATACGCTTATTTTCTTTTTACTACACTAGTACATACTAAAGCAGGGTTCAACATAACTTTTTTTTCCTACTGGCCCGCCGGGCCAGTGGATCTGAGTTTTACTGGCCCCTTGTATATTTTCACTGGCCCTGCACACACTTTTTTTTCCTTCATAATTTAGTGTCAATAATTATAATACCTGTATTAGAAAAATAAAGAAAAATAACCAGATCTAAAGGGAATATCTATACTGTAACAGGATAGATATTCCCTTTAGATTTGGTTATTTGTCTTTTAGTTAATTATATGAAATGTTGATATTGCTCATACACATAATATAAAACCAGGAAAACATATTGAATTTGAAGCCTACAACTGAAAGTATGTTGAATGAGTGGGCCAGTATTTTAAAGTCCAGTAGTTTGATGGTTGTTTTTATTCTTGAATTTGGGCAGTTTAATGAATAGTTCACCTGCAGAAGTCATGTTAACATAAAAAAAAAAATAAGAGATGAAGGTCTGATCATTCTTTGTGGTGTGGTAGGCTGTTTTTATTACTTTCTCTATATGCATTAGGGATGTGAATGTGTCGACCGAATGACCGGTTTTCCACTTGCGCTCAAGTTGACTTTAAAAATAGAATAGAAATCCGAAAATCAGTGGGTTATGCCGTTTTTTTAATGGGAGTCGTGAGCGCGCTGCAGGAGTGTCACTTCTCCATGAAGTGTCAGCTTCACATAAGAGTCCGGTGTGGGACCATTTTTTCAAACTATTGCTAAAAAACAATGCAGTGCAAAATATGCAGCATAAGTTAAACGCTCGTCTAAGACTATGACGTTAAATCACCTTAGAAACACACAATGCCTTCGTCCGATCACAGCAGCGTTTCACTGTGTGATCTCGCCAGCGAGTGAGCCGTCGCGCAGATGAACTGTGGTTTGTGGCTAAAATAATACCCGGGGATATTCTCCCCGTTAGCGATTTCAACGGGAAAGACTTCCGTGATCTGATTGAATGTCTCGAGCCTGAAAACACAGTGCCAAACTGCGCGACTACAGGAACTGTACAGTGATCGGAGTCCCTCCGTTCGTTTCTGTCTACAACCGACACAATCACCTGAGACGCATTCACAGCGTTTAAATAAAGCCTCTCATTTGTATTACCGTTGGGGCTTGGATGCAAATACTGTAACATTACGGCGGCAGATAAAGGAAAAGCGCAGTTATCATTTTCTGCACCTCAACCTCTGCTGTGGGAAGAAAGAAAGGGGGCAAAGCAAGTCGATTGATTTGTCGACTCGCAGGCGGACGGTAGGCAGCTCTGCCAACGGAGCGAGAGTGCACCCGCTAGTTGCGCCGCCTGTCAAAACGCCCACGCATCGGTTGTCCACTGGCCTTTCATTAAAAAATATATTTTATATTAGGTTTATTATATTGAGTCTTAAATAAACACAGCTTTCATTCCGACTCTCAACGCGCATGTCAATCATGGACATATAAAGAATGTCAATGAACCATGTTATAGTCTACAAAAAGATACTGAACTGTGATTGGCCAGTCACTGGCCCGGGCGGGACAGTGACTGGCCAATCAACTTGCCCTGCATATGATTTTACTGGCCCCGGGCCATCGGGCTATACGTTATGTCGAACCCTGTAAAGTACAGAAGAGTTTTAGTCTTTTTACTACACTAGGTCAGAATCGCCCAAATAGCATGCTGTTTTCAACACTAAAAATCTCGGCCGGATCTAGTAGACATCCGGGTATTTCTAACCATCCTAAATCTGGCCACAAGAATCGGGACATCCTAAATCTTATGCATTTCGGAACGAAGGGCCTAAATCTTTTTTCTATACCATACTAATACATAAAATAGCATTGAATTATGGGGATTGGAACACGTGTGAATGTCGATAGTTAGCCTGCTATCGGTGTGTGAATGTGTGTGTGAATGGTAACGTGGGAAAGGAAAACAGGTCTCCCTTGCAAGAGAGTCTTCGGTCTTAATGGGATTTACCTGTATAAATAAAGGTCAAAATAAATAAAAAATAAAAAAAACACAGGGAAACAGAACCCAAAAGAAATGGCAGGGAATGTCCTTACAGAGTAGGGAAAAGCAAAAATATATATACTGTATAAAAAAGTGCAGGGAATTACTTACTACCAAATAAGGATGCAATAAAATAAGGTTTTCAGCTACAAAGGCCTAGAAATCAAACAGACATTAACTCTCATTCTAACAGAGTAATCCAGCAGCCAATTAAAGTGAGGCGTTGACACATCCTAAATGTTGGAGGAAAGCCAGAAGCACTAAAAGCAGCAGCAGAGAAGGAATAAGAAAAAGAAAAAGCATATGGTGGATTACACGGTTTTTTTAATTCGGAAACACACACACACGAATACAGACACACACAGATGCACACACACAGACAGACAGAAAGACACAGATGCACGCACCCACAAACACACAGACACACACACACACACACACACACACACACACACACACACACACAGATGCACGCACCCACAAACACACACAAACACACAGACAGACACACGCACGCACACACAGACAGACACACACACACAGATGCACACACACACACACACACAGACAGACACACACACAGTTACAGAAGGTCAAAGCTGGCACTCTAAACTAAACCTACCTATCAAAAGTAATTATAAATGGAGGATGATGATGATGTAACATTTACGACAAACTTTATATTGAAATTGATGACAGAACAGAAAACAAGACTTCCAATCAATCAATCTGCTTTATCTCCTTCTCGTTAAACATTATGTTGAATGTATAAAAAACTGAACAAGGATAATAAAAAAAATGCATTCACCCCCAGCCCCTCCGTTGCACACATGTGTTATTGAAGATCTTGTGTGTGTGTGTGTGTGTGTGTGTGTGTGTGTGTGTGTGTGTGTGTGTGTGTGTGTGTGTGAGAGAGTGTGTGTGTGTGCGAGAGAGAATGTGTGTGTGTGTGTGTGTGTGTGTGTGTGTGTGTGTGTGTGTGTGTGTGTGTGTGTGTGTGTGTGTGCGAGAGAGAATGTGTGTGTGCGAGAGTGTGAGTGTGTGTGTGTGTGTGTGTGTGTGTGTGTGTGTGTGTGTGTGTGAGAGAGAGAGAGAGTGTGTGTGAGCGCCCACCCCCTCCGTAGCAGAAGACATCATGCCTTAGATATTATAACACAAAACTATTGCATCATTCGCCAAGCCAACATTAACTTTCCAGCCCAGCCCAAAACAAATTTTTTTTTTTTAAGATTTTATTTTGGCATTTCTATGCTTTATTGATAGTGTAGAGACAGAGGTGAAATGGGGCAGAGAGGGGAGTGACATGCAGAGAACGACCGCGGGCTAGAATCGAACCCGGGTCCACTGCTGGCCGAGGCCCATGGGGGGGGGACGCCTTACCAACTGAGC
>CM047525.1:26788011-26831567 GCA_026122265.1 Ammodytes dubius
AATTTTTTGAGGGACTTCAAGTGCAAAAAAAAAAAAGGGCCAACAAGAAAAACATAAAAATAATTATAAAAACTTTTTTTTTATTTTTAAGGGTTTTAAAAAATATAAAAAAGGGATTTTTTTACCATTCCTTCAAATGAAAAAATTTTAAAATTTTTAAAACACGGGGCCCCAATAAAATTTTTTTAAAAAAAAGGTTTTTTTTTTTTCACTTGGGGGGAAATTTTCTGTGTGTAATCAGCACCTTGTGTCTTTCCTAAAATTCCCGTGGAGAAAAAAAATTGTTTTATGCTTTAACATTTTCAATAAGGAAAGGTCGACTAGCATTTATGCATTTTTATGTTTTTTTATCTTTGCTCTTGGTTTTATTGCCGGATAAATGTGTTTCGTTTATTTTTTTTCTTTATTTTTGTGACGGGAAAGCACTCTGAGCTGCTTTTATGTATGAAGGGTGTATACAAATAAAGTTTTATTAAAACGGGATTTTTTTTCCAAAACACACACACACACAAAACCACACCCTACCAATCCCGGTCTCTTAGCTCACGGCTTCCTTTTCGGCCCTCTGTACGCGCTGTGTTCTCAAAGACTCCCCTTTTCCAACAATCAATCAATCAAACAATTTTATTTTCCCAAGGGCAATTCATTTTCACAGTCCTACAACACTACGCAACACATAAAGACAATAACAGGAAAAAAAACAATAAACAAAACAGAATTCAAGAACACAATTTTGGGCTGATACCCGCACATTAAAAGAAAAAAAAAACATCAGATCCAATTGAATAAAAAAATAAAAATAAAAAAAAGGGTCCCTTTTTCCATGTCCGCCCCCCCAATCTGACACCGGGACCCTTTCCCTCCTCGCCCAGTAGCAGCAGTGTTTTGTTGCTTTTTCTTGGGGGAATTTACCGCGTCCCGGGGCAAGCCTCATTCACGGTTGGAAAGGAACCTGTAATGGGAAAAATAAAGCAATAGTGTACTTAATAGTACATTAGATTTTATTCAATCACACAGCAAGGATCCCCCGGGGAGGGGCCCTAATTCAAAACAGGGAATCGTGTTTGCAAAGTAAACCCCCGATTTAGCAGAGAGGGTATTTTTGAAATTTGCTTCACGACAGGCAGACAGACAAAATTTGTACAAAACTTAACCATGGGAGGTTTTTTTGAGCATGGGCAATAGAAAGCAGACATAACTGTGCAAAAAGTTAACCATGGGCGGGCTGCCCCAGTGTCTTTTGGGGTCACATTTTAGTTAATCTACTTTCAGTTTCTAGACTACAAACGCAGCATACTCTCAACCCACCCATAAGTCCATACAAACAAGGGCCAAGGGAAGCATTCCAACACTGACCAGAGATATAGGGGGTTGGCCTGAACCAAAATGGCAAATTTTGTTTGTTTGTCTGTGTCCTACATTTTTAAGGATTTTTACTCTAAATTTTTCATTATAGTGTAAATTTGGGGTGTACTTTGTTTGTATGTCTGCAATTTCTTTTCTGCTCCCTTCTTGGCCAGATCCTTGAGAAAGTTATTGAAAACCAATGGCCCTTCCCTGGAAAAAAAAAGGTTAAAAAAAAAAATAAAAAAAAATATATATCATAGCAAAATTTCCCACTAAAAACCCCTTTTTTTCTCTTAAGCTCCGACCCCCTTTCCCCAGAGCCCCGGACTGGGGGGACTCACGAAAATCCGCTGTTTTTTTCGAACCCTAGCATCCGTTCCCCTTTTGGGGGTGGGGAGCAAAGGAATTTTACTTTTATCGTAGTTTCTACCGAGCAATTCGTGATTAGAGGCTTGGGCTTCCCCTTCTTTCCCTTGGGTCGGAAAGAAAAGGGCAAGGCAAGTTTATTTTATAGCACAATTCAAACACAACCACTAAAAGTGCTTTACAGGGGAAAATTTAGAATACATAAAACACATTAAAACATTTAAAAGCGAATAAAAAAGAAAAAAACTTTTAAATTAAATAAAAAGTCAGGAAAAAAGGGGAAACAGAAAATCTTCAGATCGATTTAAAAGAACTGGGGGTTGCAGCGAACCTCAAGTTTTTGGGAGTTTGTTCCAAATTTGGGCTAAAAATTAACTGTATCTCCTTCACTTCGGACGGCGGCTGACTTTGTATCTAGCCTACTTTCTCCGTCTTGAAGGCATTCCAAAAAAACACTTCCGGGCCGTCAAAGGCTGCCCGGCTTTTTCGGGGTTGGGGGGCAATCTTTTGAATAGTAGACGCATCGAAGTCTGCTAGCCAGTGGCTGAGGGCAGGTACGCAGGCAACGTTTTTCGAACGAGTATCCTGGCTTTCTTGGACGTTGCTCCTCGTCTATTTGGGTTTTTTCTGTCGGCTTGGGAAGAAATTATCCTCCGTAGCCAAACGGTGGGTACACGCTTCTGTGGCGTGGTTTTCAGTATTGGAACCTCTTGGGGCAACTGTGCCCTCCTTTAAAGGGGGCCGTTCGACTTTTCGGAATCTTTCCCCACCGTTGGGAATCCCCAAAAAGGGGATGATGAATTTCCTCCGGTTCATATCCTCTGAATAAAGGGAACCGGGGCCCCTTTTCCCGGGGGGTTTTGCAGCAGCGGTTCATCTCTTTCCTTTAGCTAGCGCTAAGGAACTTCCACGCTAACGTTTTTCTGACATAAACCTGGGGGGGGCCTTTTGGGGGCAGGGTTGCAGCAGGAAAATTTTAAATCAAAGTTTCGTCCATCGCCCAAAACGGCGGATTCCATGTTTCGACCTTCATAAGGGAAACGTGGAGCAAGTGATAGGGGTAGCTCTTTGGATTTCGACGGCGCGGAATTTCATTCTTTCTCACCGCGGGTTTTTTTAAACAAACACCCTGGGCGCGTTTGGACATCAAACTCGGACTAAATTTGGGGGTTGGGGGGTCACCCCAAAGAAGCGAGGGCTTCTCCCCGCTGCTCTGCTGCCTAAAAGGGACTGACTAGCAGGTATCCGGGCAGACTTTTTTTTGATTTTCCCCTAGTGATCTCCGCGGAAGGCCCGGGGGCCCCGTTTGGGCCCAGTGCAGCGCAAAACCCCTTAGCACGAGCTGACTGGCCCCAACTCTGGGGAAAGCTGTGGGACACTTCCGGGGTCTCGTGCGAGTGCATCACTGCTGGCCGGCGGGGCACGGCTTTCGTCCTCACCCCCTCCTTTGGATAACAAGCTGTGCTGCCTGTCGGTGGCTGCGGCCTAGTAGATAGATAGAAAAATAGAAAATTTTATTGACCCCTTGGAGTGCTCCTTCGGGGAAAATTCAAAAATCCACAGCAGCTGTAGTAATACAAAAAAACACAAAAAAGTCACTAAAATGCATAAATATAATGGTATAAAAATAAAAGCAATTTTATTTATAAAAACATTTTAAAAAGAAGCAGCAATTTTCAACAGTTATTCATTTATATCTCGTTTGCCCTTAGTGTGGTGTGGTTGAGGTTAAAGTGCCATATCACTCCCTCCAGAGAATGGTCTCTTTTCTGCAGACCGGGGGGGGGGGGGGGGCTGGGAAAGGACTATTGGGGTACATTCGGGCCCTTTTTTGACCCAATGGGTGCGGGGAATTGGTGTTCCACAAGTTGCTGTTGCTGCAGGACCGGTGTTTGCTCGTATGGTGATTTGAAACGTGACGGGGGTGGGTTTTTGGACCTCAGAGCTGCGGTCTCGGGTTGGGGACGTTGTGCGGGTAACAAGCGGCGGGATGGTAGGCCAGGTTTGGTATCGGGGAGTTGACATTCGTGGGTGTCCATAATGCTGCTGGGTCTGGGCCACGAAGCAGGGGGCTCCATGTACGGATTTGGAGGGCGGGTAGGGGGATCATCCCCGGGCATGCCAAAAATTTTAAAGACAGGAAAAAAAAAAAATTTAAGTTTTTCAGATGAAATGCTTTTTGAAAATTTAGACATAACTACAGTGCGTGTGAATTTTTGGAACCCCTAACTTTGGGGAATTTTTATTTTTTTTTTAACAGTTGATTTCTGGAAAGAAACTTTTTGAATTGATAAAAAACATCTGTTATTTCAAAAAAAAAAAAATGGTATTGATAAAAATAAATTAATAAGGGTTAAAAAAAAAAAAAAATTTCCAAAAGATCAAGGGGTCACAAACTTTAACTACACTGTATTTTTACGCATTTTCTTACATTTAAACGGTTCAGATTAAATTAAAAAAAATCAAAATCCATTCCAGTTGGGTTTTTCCCCCAACCAACAAAGTTAAGCTTTTAAATGTAAAAAATAAAATAAAAAAAATTATTAAAATGCGTTGTTAAAGTAAATTATACATTTCATCTTAAATGTATAAAACGGGACATTAAACTTTAAAGTTTAAATGAAAAAAAATCAAATTTTCCCCTTTTTTTTCCCAACCCTCAGAGCCATTGAGATCCAAAATTTCAGCAAATAATTTATAATAAAAAGGAACTGACCGTTTAAAAAAAAATTACTTCACTGCCATTAAAATAAAAAAAGCTTTTAAAAATCCCAAAGCTAACTAGTTGCACCCAAAAAAGTGTCAAAAAAGTGATTGTATTTTCTATATTTTTATATTTCGGAAACCCCGGAAACCAAACTAGCTCTCTCTCCCCGTCTTATTCTGTTTTTAATGGCGACCCTAAAAAAATAAATAAAAATAAAAACACATGGATTTCGGGCATATTTTTGTGGGCCGTACCTAACCAGGATAGCCATAGAAGGGTTGAAGACACAGGCTGGGCACGGGAACCGGCCACGCAACACTCTGCAGGGGCGCTGTGCTGCATGTGGGGCCTTGGGGGGAAAATAAAAAATAATTAAAAAAAAAATAAAATAATAAATAAAAAAAATTTTTTTTATTTCGAGGGGCCTTTCGAACACCAAGGTCCCCCTTACGGGGCAAATTAAAAAAAAAAATAAACAATGATAAAAAACAAAAACAAGACACTTTAAAACAATTTAAATTTTAAGGTTGGTGAAGGGTGGTAGCAATGTTTTTTGGGAATATCATTTAAAAAGAGGGTTTTTAGATGGGTCTTAATGGGGAAAAGAGGTGGGATTTATTTGGGATTAGAAAAAGGGGTTTTTTTTGCTGCTGGGGTGGGGGCCCGGGTCGGGAGGGTCCCTTGGGGGGAGGTGGGGATGGGGCCCGGTGGGGGTTCAAAACCGCGAGAATACAACCGTTGAATGTTGCTTTTGTGGACGTGGTTCCCTCCTTTTTCTGAGGAAGAGAAACAATGTAAATTTTTGTTACTTTAAAGGGGGGACAATGTACAACAGGAAACCGTGTCTCAGGGTAGAGCGGGGTGGGGCCGATGAAAAAAGGGGGTTGGAGTTCGACCCCCCGCCCTCCCACCTGTGTCAGGTTGGTTGTGCCTTGGGAAAGACACTTCCCCCCCTTGCCTCTGTGAATGTCGATTTAGCTGCGCTTGGTTTTTGAATTGTGTGTGAATGGAAAAAAACGGGGGGAAAAAAGGAAACAGGTCTCCCTTTGAAAAAAGGTCTTGGGTCGCAATGGGATTTACCTGAGAAAAAAAGGGTTAAAAAAAAAAAAAAAAAAAAACGACATTGAAAAAAAAAAAAAAAACCCACCCCACTGGCGCCCAAAAAAATGATGAGCAATCGTTTGAACGCTTTTTTCTTTGTTGGCTCATTTTCGTGTTTGAGGAAGTTTTTGGAAATCCCAAATGATTCATCTGGGAAAAAATTTGAATTACAGCAAAGCACTACAGGGAAAAATTTTTGGTTGACAAAGCTCTTAAAAAAGAAATTTAAAAATACTTTATAAAATATAAAATAAATTGACAACAATCCAATACAAAATGTGACATGCCACAAAATATACCCCCAGTTAACGCAAAAAAACATTTAAAAATCAAATCATCTTATTTTTACCCCAAAAACAAAAATACTTGTCTCAGTGGGTTTACTTTTTCTACAATAGAATATACGATAAAATATGAACCCTCCCTTACACCCTTACTGGGCTAAAAAAAAAAAAAAAAAAAAAAAAATTTAAAAATTTGCTCTTCCGGGTGTACAAAACCAACAATTAATTTTTTAAAAAACATTTTTTTAACAATTAAAAACAACCAATATTTTTTCCCTTTTAGGGCCCAAACATATCTATCTTTCAGTATTACTCCCAATAAATAAAAAATGCACACAAAATGTAACCATTTGAATCCCTATATCCAAAAAAATGAAGAGACCACTCCAAAATGTTCGTGTCTCTGTTTTCTCTTTAGGGGCAAATTTTGAGTAGAATAAACATTTTTTTAAAATATAAACACTGACAACATTTTTTTCCCAAAATTCCAATACATTTTTTTGTCATTAAGAGCATTTTTAATAAGTAATTAGAATGGATTTAAAAAAAAAAAAATCCAGACTGGTTCTTAATTGAATAAATGTAATTTCCCAAAAACTACTGCTAAGTTTTTTAAAATTTTACTATTTAAAATTACGGGTTTTTCACACTCCACCCGAAAATTTGTCAACAACTCCACACGGTTTAAGCGCATTTTGAGTTTTTAAAAACATTTACTTTTTTTCAAAAACAAATTAGTAACCACTGACAATCAACTTAAATGAAAGTTTCAAATTTGGGAAAATAACCCGGGTGAAGACTCTTATACATCGCTAGCTTGTAAAGGGGCTTCGCTGATTGGCAAGATTTCGTTACCAGGTGAAAATCGCCAATTATTTTAAAATTGGGGTTTTTTTCAAAGCCAAGAAAAATTTTGTTTGGTTCACGTTAACCCTCCTATCTATTGAAACCTCACCGTGAAAGGCAAAAGAGGATGGAGGGAGGAGGGAGGGAATAGATGGTGAATATAGATAGAAAAAAATAGATAATAGTAATAGAAAAAGAAGAATGATGATAGATAGATAGATAGATAATAAAATAATAGTAATAGATAGATAGAAAATTTGAAATAGATAGAAGATAGATAGATAACAGACAGACAGACAAAGACAATAGACGTGGATAGAGGGATGGATAATAGAGGGAGGGTTAGATGTCTAAATCGGTATTTCATTGCACATTTAGATTAGTCACTTGTGCACAATTGTACACCCATTTTTATCGCACTTTTTTTCAGGGATTATTTTTTATAATTATTTATTCATTTTCAGGGTTCAGCTCAATAGAAAACCCACTAAAAAAATTAAATTTTTAATAATTAAAAAATTAATCAGATGACATTGTAAAATCTTTTTAAAACATCAAAAAGGTGCAGTCTTAATATGCACATCAAAACATCCTGGGTAACCCCCCCCCTTTCGAATAATAACGAAGCTCAGTGGCCTTCAAGGACAAAACAATTCAAAATTTTTAAACGACCTGATGCATTCCAAATGACATTTAAAGAGGCGCACTAGGTCTTGGTCCAAAATATGCAAAATAGGGACATATATGAGACCCTTTCTAAGGGGAAAAAATAATTAAAAAAACTTTTTTTTTTCAGAAATTTATGCAAAAATTAAATGCATTATGGATATTAAAAACTTTCTACAAAATCTGCTTGGAAAAAAAAACCCACAATTCTAAAAACCTGCAGGTTTAAAAAATTTGTATGCTAAATTTTATTGTATTGTTTGCTAGCTTGGGTCAAAAGAAGTTGATTTAAATAAATAATTTTCTATAATATAAACTGCATTCTTTTGGGTTGTGTCCGGCTGTATTACCCAAAATTATCCGAAATTAAAAAACCTTTAGAAAAACCAACAAACGGGGATTTCAACAAGGTTCTAGTAAAACCTAAACGTTGGAAATGGTAAATGGTAAAGGGGACCCACTTAAAACGCTTTTCCCGGGTTTTCCACAATCAAAGCGCTTTACTTTGTGGTTACACATTCACCCAATCACACACACAGTCATAAAACCTACAGAGAGTACCACGCAGGTGCAAGCTAACTATCGGGGCTTGGGGGTTCAGTGTCTTGCCCGGGGAAAATTTTCGCATGTGCGGGTAGGGGGGGGATCGAACCCTCTGACCCGCACTCCGAGGCGCCCCTCCCTCCCCATTTGCCACTGCCCCCCAAATTGGGAAAAATTTCTTTATTCAAAAAATATATATAAATATCAAATAAAAGTTTAATGTCATTTTAAAATAAATATAAATTCCCCCCCACAAAGTCAAGGCATTTGAAATTTTTTACATGAAAAATTTTTGACAGGGGCGGCCCTTGCTCGTTGGTAGGGCGTCCCCCCCCCCCATGGGCCTCGGCCAGCAGGGACCCGGGTTCCTTTCCCACCCCCGGGGTCGTTCTCTGAGGTCACTCCCCCTCTCTCCCCCTTTTTCAACTTGTCTCTACACTTCAATAAAGCATAAAAGCAAAAAAAAAAATCTTAAAAAAAAAAATTTAAAAATAGTCGACACAAATTTTTTAAATAATGACAATATTTTAAATTGGATGGCCCCCAAACACCGAAACCTTAAGCCCATTCGCTTTCTTATGAAATTCTTAAATCAGAAAAATCCCGGCAGCGTCACTGCAGACATTTTTTTATCATTTTCGTTTCTTCGCCTTTTTTTTTTAAAATTTATAGAAATTTTTTTAATTTTATTTTAAAAAAAAAGATTTTCTGTGAGGCATTTCCCCGGGTCCCCCTATTTATATTTTTTTTTTTAAACATTAAAACATTTTATCCTGGAACAATTACCCCCTTTGGGAAGGGGGGGGACCTGGAGCAAAAAAATTTTTGTTTAATATATCTTTTAAATTGACAGGCAAAAGCTTGACTTTGGAGGGGCGCCCTTAGTCATTGGGGTAGGGCGTCTTAAGGACTTTTAAAAAAAAAATATCCACAAGTCCAAATGCGCAAGGACGTATCGGTTAATTCACTTACGTTCAACACACTTTGATTATGAAACCCGGGGGGGTTCGTTAAAATTTATTTTGGTTCTCTGGTTGTAGAGCCTGACAAAGACAGACAGAAAAAAATTTAAAAATTTTATTTTTTTTTTAATGTTTATTTGACGGGGACAATACATAAAACATTGCCAAAAAAAAATGGGAAAATGTGATCATAAAAGAGTCTGCTTCACTAATTTGCATCTTTGCCCCCGGGGTCGGGCTTTTTAAAATACAATCAAAGATACTAAATACAATTTAAATGCAGTGTAGAGATACGTGAAAAATAAAATTTAAATTCTAAAAAATGCAGAGGTGTGTAGGGTGCTGTGAATGAAACGACCCCGTGTTCCAGTCCCCATCATTTACTATTTAGTATTTAGAAAAATTTATTGTCGTTTTGTAGGGTTAGAAATACCCTGATGTCTACTACACCCGGCGAGATTTTTAGTGTTGAAAATCACAGCTATTTGGGGGCGATTCTGACCCACAACCCCCGGCGCACCAAAAGTGACCTCACATCCCGAGCCTCCGTTGAAAAAAAAAAACGGGGGATGAAGGGATAAAAAAGAAAAGAGGCAAGATCAAGGCGCAATGTTATGATGAAATAAAAAATTTAAAGAAACGTCCCAAAGTACCCTACTGCATCCAAGTAGATTATTTGATGGTCGAGTAGTATGAAATGGGAAAAAATAAAGATTATGCGATTCGGAACGAAACCCAAGATAAAGGGCCATGTTAGATAAAAAATAACAAAAAGTACGCCCCAAATTTTTATGCCACTGCATCCAAAATTTTATTTGTATGGTCAATGTTTAAGTAAAATAGAGAAAAAAAAGGTAAGATTTGGAACGCAATGAGTTAAAACCTCTCTCCCAGTCAGGGCGGGGGTTTTTGTCATGTTTTTTCATCTCGGGGTCTGGGTACTTCACTTTCCCCTCGTCCCCCGTGGGGATGGGGAAAAAGAAAATATGTTAGGCGCATTTAGTCTTTTTGTTTTATTTTTGGTCGCTTTTAGAATTACTTGGGTTTTTAAAAGGTGCAGTGTTTAATATGACATCATCAAAAAAGTTCCAAAGTTTAAATGCACGCTCCGGGGAAACCCCCAAACCCCTTTTGAATAAAAACAGAAGCACAGGGCCTTAAAGGACAAGAACAATTCTAAAATGTTTAAACAATGCCCTGAGCATTCCAAAACTAGGGACACTTTAAAGAGGGCGGCACTAGGCCTTGGGTCCAAAATATGCAGAAATATGGACATATATAACCCTTTCAAAGGGGGAAAAAAAAATAATTAAAAAAAAGTTCAGCTATTTGCACCAAATTAAACGAATTAGGGTTTTATAAACTTTCTAAAAAAATCTTGGGAAATAAACCCAAAATTCTACACACGGCAGGTTTAAACCATTTGGGTTTAAAAAACTGCAGTTGGGAGGAAAAAAAAAAGGAGTGGTGAGTGAAAGGGTGAGGGGTGAGTGAGGGGAGTGAGTGAGTGAGTGAGTGATGAGTGAGTGATTTGAGGAGTGAGTGAGGGTGATTGGACCTTGTCTTTGGCAGTGGGGTGGGGGGTCTCCCCCTTTGGGCATCAGCAGCCTCTCCCCCCGTCCTTCAACACACTAGTATCTCTGCAGAGTTTCAAAGGGGGGAATTCACACCAGTATTTTAAATGAAGAGTAAAAAAAGGGCCAAGGCAGGGTACAAAAAAATTTAGGATGATTTTATTTATTTTTAAAGCCCCAAAAATATATCGCCAAATTTAAGACACAGTGTAAAATTGAAAATTTTTTTTTTTATTATTTTTTGGCTTTTTCAAGTTTTATTAGACATACAAGTTGAAATGGGGGGGGGGGGGAGAGAGAGACGAGAGCGTGAGCGAGAAAAAGGGGGGGGGGGGGGGATGCCCTTTCATAAAGGTCCAGGGGTGGGTTTTTGAACCTGCGACCACTGAAAAACAAGGCCGGAGCCAATTGGTCACCCTCTATCCCTACATGGGTCGACTGATGTTGTTTTTTAAAATGGCTGAGAAAAAAATTATGATTTTATCAAGCAAAAGTAACTACCTTCCCACTTCTGCACTGTCTCACGTATCATCTCTGCCATTCCCCATCATGTTGTCCTTCTTCCCACACCAACACCAACACTGCCCCCCAGCTAGCGGCTCCGTGTACAGGCCTCTTTTGTGCCGGTTTAGGGGCATTTTGTGGGACTGTGTGGGTCTTTCTGGGGCGGTATGCCCCTTTACCCCACCTTAGGGGCTGTTTTCACAAACGCTTTTCCAACCTCCCCCTTTTCATCGAGTCGCCTGCCTCTTCTCTGTACAAATAAAAATCAAATCAGTTTTATTTTTTAACCCCAAATCAAAAATACATTTGCCCTCAGGGGGCTTTAAAAATCATACAATATGATATATGTCAATATACCCCCCCCTTAAAACCCTTTTTGGCTGAGAAAAAACCCCCAGAAAAAACCCTTTACGGGAAAAAAAAAAAATTTTAAGAAATCTCAGGGAGATTTGACAAGTAGGGACCCCTCTCCCAGGCAACATGCTGCAATAGATTCATAAGTGAGAAAATAAACAGGTGAAACTCAAAAATTAAAATATCGTTTTTTTCTTAATTCAATTTAAAAAGGGTGAAAACTAAAATTTATATAACTCATTAATGCAAAGGGACATCTCAAGCTTTTTTGCAAAATTTGTATTTATTAGGCTTACAGCTTATGAAAACCCCACATTAAAATATCAGAACTTTTAAATATAAAAAAAAATCAATTAAAAAAAGGGGGTTTTTTAAAATACGAAATGCCCCCCTATATAAAGTAAAATCATCGAATGTACCAGTATTTGGTTTTGGGCCCCCTTTTTGCATGAATTCTCCCCTAAATTCCAATTCATTTTTCCGTGATTTTTCTAAAAAATATATAGAAACCCCCTGTATATTTGGAGCCGGGCCCCTTTGCTCCAGGGGTTTTCCCTTTACCAGCTTTTCCCACAGACCCCAAAAATGAATTTATTGGAAGGGGCAAGAAAAATATTTCAACCTCGTCGCCCGCCTGGGAAATAGGGGTTGTCAATTAATTGGTTGTACAAGTTTGTAAAGGGTAACGTGGGAAAAAGGAAAACAGGTCCCCTTGCAAAAAAATTTTGGGTCTCAATGGGATATACTGTAAAAAAAAGGGTTTTTAAAAAAAAAAAAATTTTTTAAAAAAATTTTGAATTAAAAAAACCCAAAGGGGTTCAAACAGATTTTCCCCAATTTTTTTAAAAAAACTTTTCATGACTTTTTACCAATTCTAAAAGCTTTTTTAAAAAGGGGGCTTAATTAGGCTGCCAGATTCAAAACATGGTTTAATAATGAGGAAATCACAATTAAATTTCAACTTTTGAGAATTAGAAAAAGGGATTTACATTAAAATTTTATTTTAAAAGTTCCTCGTGCCCCTTTTTAAAATCAAAATAATAAATCTTTTTTTCACCATAAAATGGGGCGCCCTCCCTTTTTGAGATCCGCCGACACCCCCGCGATTTCCGTCCCCCTAAACATTTTTTGGGTTAAAAAGCTCCGCGTCGTCTTTTGGGGAAAACATTGTCTCTGGGACATCATCTAGAGGGGGCCCAAAAACGCTCATGCGCTCGTGTGTGGTGTGCATGCTCATTTGTAGTAATAGGCCATTGGGGGTGACTGCGCCCTGCTACTCGCATCCCCAACCGAAAAAAAGCTCTCGAAGGGCATTTAAGGATTTTGAAGTGTGGTGGGCTTTGGATCTTTTCCTCTTGTATTCGCCGGGGAGGAGAGGTTTGTTGTCGATAACCGGGCATTTTTAAAAACGTTTGTTCAACTGATGGTTTTGGGGGGCAACAGGGCCCCACCATTTTTTGCTTAACGAGATTCTCTTCATAGGAGCAGCCTCACATTTTTTGGGAAACCACTTTGGGTTTCGATGGGGGCTACGTTTGGATATCCGCGATCTCGGCTCTCTCGAATCAAGACTAGAAAGTGTTTGTTTATTGCTTCTTCTGCTTTGGATGATGATGAGGATGACTGCTCGATTTTCTGATCATCTCGTAAAGGGGAAAGCTTCTATGGCAGCCTTCCCCAAAAGCAGCCCCAGCCCCAAATTTTCCCTGTAGTATGGGACATCAAACTTTTTGGGCGGGTTTCCCCCCCCGTCGTAAACTACGCAGCGGGGGTTGGAGTCCTAAAATCCCGGGAGATCCTCCAGTGCTTAATTTCGGGCGCCGATGGCGGGACGCACTGTGCTTCGCAGCGGTTTTTTCCCGGGGGAGAACACCCCCGGGGAGGGGGCGGCCCCAATCGAGGTCTCCTCTCTGTCCCTCTCCCCCTGCTTTTCGCTCCCGGGGGGTTTTGCCCAAAACATTCGATGAGTTTGGTGATGGCATCGCTGGGGTGGGTTTTGGATTTTGAAAAACCCTTCTCTCTGCGCACTTTTTCCGTAAGAGGCTGCTGCGGCTGCTGCTGTGGATGATATGTAAATAAATCAAAATAAAAAATCAGTTTTATTTTTATACCCCAAAATCACAAATACATCTGCTCAGGGGGCTTTACTTTTATACAATATGATACAATATAATAATTTTTATTCCCGGGGGAAAAAAGGTATGAATTCGAGATCCAAAGTGTATAAAGTCAAAAAAAAATTTTTTGTCACAGTAAAAAATCACAGTAATATTTCCCAAGTAAGTTTTTTTTAACCCTAATTTCTCTTTCTTGATTCACGAGAAGGAAAATATAGGTTAAAAAAAAATCTTTTGCCTTTCCGGGCTAGGAGAACCGTTTTTAAATTTTTTCTTCGCACTTTTATATAAATAGGATCTCAAATTCAAAACCTTAATTTTAAAACCGGTGAAGTGGCCCTTTTAATTATTCGATTGACATTGACGTGCTGTAATTTAATGTATTTTTTCAGAAATTTTTAAAAAATTTTCCCTAGCTATTTTAAAATAATAAAAAAAAAAAAAGTTTTAAAATTTTTTTTTTCCCACAGGTTGATAGCCTTTTTTGCTGTTATGATCATAAAGGGGAAAAAAAATGAACCGTTTCAAAAAATTTTTTCAAAAAAATCCTCATAGCTATTTTAAAAAATAAAAAATAAAAAGATAAATGTAATTTTATCGTGTTACTTTTGATAGTGATGCGTGGATTTCTTTCCCAGGCGGGAGTGGGAAAAGCGGCTCGAACAGGGCCCGTAGTCCATGGGGTACAGCGGGCGGGGGGTCCCCGTACCCGGATACTGCAGTACTGGTACGGAGGCATGCATGGCGGTTGTAGCAAAAACCTGGGGGAAATAAAAACAGAAATCATTTGTATTACAGACAGTATTGGGTTTTTCAGCATTTGGGGGGGAAAGCTATTTTTTTTTAACGCATGTCACTTTAGTCCCAATTGGTGGTATTTTTTGTATTTTTTTTTTTTGTTTTTTAAATATTTTTAGGCTAGAAATTTGTAATTTTAATGCTTTATGAGGGATGGATGTGTTTTTTATCTGTGCGGGACACCGAATTTCCCCCCGGGGGGATCAATAAAGTATTTATCATCTATCTATCTATTTATCTATTATTATCTATCTTTTAACCACTGTAAGAAGTTGAACTCTGACGACACAAAGTTGATTAAGCCTATCCTCCAAAAAACACATTTTAATCACTTTGCAAAGTTTTTAAATTATTTTAAACTTCCACAAGTTGCAAAATGTTACTCCTATTCCCAACAATGAAAATTGTGTTGAAATGTCACGGGCCCTACCGACATTTGGTATGTCAAAAATTTTAACCATATTCCACGGGATTTTCAGGAAAAAAAATTTACTGCCCTAAGTTTAAAATTGTTGTGGAATTCCCCCCGGTGAAGTAGGCCCTTTAACCCCAACACTGGATTTCGGGTTTCAATACTGGTAAAGATTTGAACTTTTTCAACTGCAAAATTTTTAGCTAAACTACATTTAAAATTTAGCCTATGGTTCCTTTTCCCCCAACAATGCAAAGACAATGAACACTATTAAACACTGGTTTTTCAGGCCCAAACAATGGGTAAACTAAACATTAGTAGGGCAGGCTAAAGGGCGAGTGACTCATGAGAGCGGGTGGGTGATGTAAAAGGGGTTGGGGGTTCATCCCCCCCCCTGCCACCTTGTCAAGTTGTTTTTCCTTTGGGCAAGACACTTCACCCACCTTGCCTCATGTGAATTCAATATTACCGCTATCGGTGTAAAAGTGTGTGTGAATGGAACGTGGAAGGGGAACGGGTTTCCCCCCCTTAAAAAAAGAGTCCGGTCTCAAGGGGTTTTACCTGTAGGAATAAAGGTTAAAAAAAAAAAAAAAAAAAAAAAAATAACATTTTAACATCTCTCTGTACCTGGGGCATGCCGTATGCCGTAGGGGTTGTTAAATCGGCCGTGTTGCTGGGTACAGACCGTAGTAGGGCGGGGGGGGCTGATCGTCGCCGGCGGGACGTAGAAAAAAGGCGGGGTGCGGCCCCTCGCGGTTCCCTCCCCAAACGTTTTTGGCCTTTGCCTGCCTCTGCCGGGAGTAGAACAATTTTACAAAATTTTGGGTTTTAACCGCACGACACCACACAAGAAAGAAAAAAAAAAAAGGGGGAGAAGAAAGAAAGAGAGGAAGAGAAGAGAGGAGAGAAGAGAGAGAGAGAGAGGAGAGAGAGAAAAAGGAGACAAACATTAACTCTGTTAAAGGGGCCTATATTTTTTATGTTATTTTTTATTTTTTTTGAAGTCCGAAAATGAGGGTAAAATGTTTTTTAAAGCCAACAAAATGTACTGAAAAGCCCCCCACATCACGCAAAAAAAAGGGGACGCAAATACCATTTCTTTTAAAATCACCTTTTAAGAAGTTAATAAAAAAAACATATAGACCCATTTTTTGTCTCCACACACACCCCCACACAAAAAACAAAAACACCACACACACACACACACACACACACACACACCACACACGCACACACACACGCACGCACCACGTAAACACCAAATTTAGGGATGACTTTAAAAAGAAAATTTTTTACCGTCCATTTTTTTTGGCGTGCTTGCCCAAACCCGTCAAACTAAAATACCGAAAAAAAGGATAAAAAAAACTATTAAAACAAACACCCCCCCGGCCGGTTACTAAAATAAAAGTTTTTAAAGTTAAATCGTTGATAAAAAGTATAAATTCTTCACCCCCCGGGCCCACATCGCGTCCTATAACAAAAACCCCAAATTTTCTCCCCGTTAGTGATATGGGAAAAACCTGCATGGTTGGACGCCTTCGGGCACGCGGACAAATGAGTTTTTTTTGGCAATTATCCATGGCCACCCCCCATCGCCACCATACCCCCTTTTTTTTTAACCCTGGCGGTTTGTATTGTAGGATCATGTTTTTGTATGATTTGTACCCTAAAAAAATATATTACCGATCTGCTGAGTTATAAACCGCCAGACCCTTAGGGTCGCTGGGAAGGTCTACTTACAGTCCCAAGTTGGGACTAAACAAGGAGAAGCAGCTTTTATTTTAAAAAAACCCGGGAAAAACCCCAAGAATTGAGATCGCTGCAACTTCATTTTTTAAATCGAGTCTGAAGACTTTTCTTTTCCTTTTTAACCGAAATTTTAAAATTTATTCATTCCTTTAAAAAATGTTTTATTCTTCATTTTTCAAATGTGTTTTATTTTAATTTTTAATCCCCCCTGTAAAGCACTTGAATGGCCTTGTGTGTGAATTGTGCATATACCCTAAAAAAACTATTTTTTTATGTCTCCGTTCGTCCGGCAGATGTCGCTGTTCCCCTGTCTTATTTTTGCGCATGCCAGATCCTATTTGGGGTCTGCTTTTTTGGGCGCTTTGTTCCGCTGTCGGGCTCTGCTTCTACAACACTTTAATGTCTAAACTCGGGCCTGCGCGAGCTTTTGGCATTTCTGTTGACGGGGAAACCCCATCCGACTGGTCTCGCGGGGCCCTCCCTACACTTTCTGTGGGGGAAAAAAATAAGCTTTTTTTTGTGTTGTTGCCAGGGTTTACTTAAAAAAAGGGCTCTTTTAACGATTCCTACCGGTGTGTATGTGTATTGCACACCCAGATCCCCCCTCGGGGGTTTTTAACGTGTTATTTGGAAAAAAACCCGGGGTTTTAAAGGGGTTGTTTTGTTGCCTTAGAAAAATGATATATTTTTTTTTTTTGCGCCAGGCCTGTATGTTAATGTTAATCTGCCATTTTTTCCAAGAAAAGGGTTTGTTTTGGTGTAACGGAGCAGCCTAGCTCAGGCAAGTCCACACAAAAAAAAAAGGAAAAACGTTAGAAAAACCTTTAATATCGGTGAAATGCACTACATCACATTAAAAAACCCAAACACAAGACAACCCCCATCTTTAAAATACCGCTAAAATCAAAAAAATGTGCTTAAATTCCCAGTGCGTCTTTTTTGTTTTTAAAGTCGATTTTAAAAATGTAAAAGGTACGCAAATTTTTAGTTTGACGTGCTAAAAAAAAAAAAAAAAAAAAGGGCTAGCAGCTCAAAAGGGGGTTTAAAAAAAGATGATTTGTATATTTTGACAACTGCCCGTCCCAAAAACCTTTTGGGACCTTTAGCTAATATTTCGAGACCTTGAAAATTAAATCCCCAAAAATAAAAACCCCAACACGCTAAGTTATTCTGAAGAAATGGTAAAAATTCCTATAATCCCCCCGCCCGGAAGGTTATAATTTTAAAATCCAACTTGAAAAACTATAATTTTTTTTTCATATATATATCATACTTTTATTTTTTTTTTAGATAACGTTATTTTATTTAAAAAAAACAAAAAAGGGATGGATGCTTATGATTGGTTAGTTAGTATTATTATTATTATTATTTTATTTTTTTATCATTATTATTTTATTATAGTCCAATTCACACACAAATGATACCTCAAAGGGGTACACATTAATGAAAATTTAATAGGGGATGTAGATCTTTCCGGGTGACCTCATTATTCACACGGCATCCAATAATCCGGGTTTTGTGCCCTCGCAGGCTTTACAACAACAACAACAAAAAAAAACAACAACGAAAATTTAATTACATTTTTTTTTAAACTTTTCTCCCCCCCCCCCAAAAAAAACCCCCCCCCACACGCGTAATCAATCGGGTTTGTTTTAAACGTGTGCATTTTAAAACCAATGTAATTATCGGGCTAACGTGTGTGTGGTGTTGTGTTTTGGTGGGGTTTTTTGGTGTTGTGTTGGAAACGTTATGATAAATTTTACTCTTGGCCCCTTTTAATACGACCAACGGGGCTCTTCCTTAGTCAGTGGTCAATTTATTCATGGTTTTAATTTTAAAAGTCGAAAAACCCCAAGTAAAACCCAATGAGACAGTACGCCTATTTATCTACTTTTTGGATAAAGCCAGAGTTCAATTTTTTTTTTTTAAGATATTTTTTTGGATTTTTATGCTTTATTGATAGTGTGAACAGAGTTAAAAGGGGGCAGGAGGGGGTGACTGCGGGAGAAACCGCGGCTGGAATCGAACCCTGGATCTGGGGCCCGAGGCCCATGGGGGGGGGGGGGGGACCCCTCCCCAACTGACAAAGGGCGCCCCCCAAAATTTTTTTTTTAACCGACAAAAACCCATATAGGAAAAGAGGGGGGGACAAATGTGTGAAACCCAATAAAACAGTGGGCCCCCCAAACCTGCAATATAAAAATTAATTATGTTTGTACATCTCTTTATCTTTAAAAACCCAAAAAAATCACTCAAAAAAAATCAAATGAGTTTTTTTTGTATAGCCCAAAATCAAAAAATACATTCGTCTCAGGGGGCTTTACATTTCATAAAATTACACAATATGTACAATTGACACCCTGCCCTTACACCCTTTAGCTGGGAAAAAAAAATCCCAGTAAAAAAACCTTTACCGGGATTTTTTAAAAAAATGAAGAAATTTCATTATAAAAGTTGAGTTGATGTAAGTCTTTTAGAATTTGAGATTTTTTGTTCATTCAGAAAGTGGGGGGGGGGATAATTTTGGATAATGTCATTTAAAAAGAGGTTTGTTTGGGAGAAAAAAACAACACAAACAGACAAGGGTTTTTAGTCAAAAAAAACACCTGAATGTACATTGTGGACGAATTTTCAATAGGTATAGAACAAACATTTTATGGAAGTAAAATACCCCCCCCAAAAAAAATCAAAAAAATTTGACCGGGAATTTTGTTTTTTTTTTTCTTTTCTTTTCAGACAAAAGGCCCAATGTGAACGGTTTTCTCTTCGTAGCTGCTTCCCTTCCCTACTCTCTCTCCTCTTTTTCCTGCTGCATGAAGAGGAACCAATCTCTTTTCCGGGGGACCCTACACGGTGGACACGAAACAAAAAAACATCCCCCGCGAAAAAAAACCTTCTCACTTCAGTTTACCGCCAGTTCCTTTTTCAAAAAAACCCAAAAAAAACATTTTTTTTTTATTTATTTTTTCCCCACATCATAAGGGTTGGAAGCCCTCCACTGCTAAAAACCAAAAGGGATTGTCACAGTTAAAAACCTCCCCCCCCGTCCCCCCCTCTTTACCCCCTCCCCCCCCCCTCTCTCTTTTAAATATAAAAAAAACCCTTTGAATTGTCAAGAAACAACAAAAAAAATATATATATAATAATAAAATAATAATAAAATAATAAAAATTGATATTTTTATATAGCGCTTTTTTAGGTCACCAAAGACCTTAATAAAATTTTTTCCCCTTTTTAATTTGGGGCTTGACCCCGGGTTTTTATATATAAAAATCCTTTTAAATTTTCAAGAAAACAACAAAAAATAATATATACTAATTTTTTTCCCTTAATTGGTTTAGCCCGTGGTTTAATCCCCCGCCTTTTTAAGCCTTTTTGACCCTTTAAAAAAAATGGGGCGATTGTGGGATGGCCATGTGGGACATCGGCGAGCGACGCCTAACACGACTACCCCGGGTTCTCTGCTGACAGCTCAAGTTCCTACGGCGAAAGCTGCTGACGAATCGTCTCCTGGTGAACAACTTTTTTCCCCTGTCACAAGATGGTGCTGGCCCCCGCAGCCCCCTACTTCGTGAGATAAGGTTTGTATATTTTTTTTTTTTTTTATTTTCACTTTTAGGGAAACACACTACATTGAAAAAAACAAAAAAACGTTAGGTCACTGAAGGAAAGGGCATAAAAACCCTTTCACATCTACAATCAAGTCACGTTAGGGTTACTTTCCAGTATCTTAAGGGGGGGTTTTGGACAAAAAAACAAGTGTCCCAGCTTCATCACAGTTTCAATATAGCCTTATAGTCCAAATAAAGCAATCCAACTAGAAACCAAAGTGGTAGTTTTTAAGGGCTTTTACCCAAGACGCATGCCTCGGGATTCTGTTATTAACGCAATAGTGGTAAGGTTGGGGGGGATGCACAAGATGGGTGCTGGCTACATGTAGCCCATTTTCAGGTGAGATAATATTTTGTGAAGGAACCATTTGGGCTTTGTGATTTGGAGGGGATTCTGTATTAAAGCTATAATGCGTAAATGGTTGAAACATATTTTTAAAAGGGGGGGGGGGGGGATGTCACAAGATGGTGCTGGCCACCGCAGCCCCCTATTTTGGTGAGCAGTTTTGTATTTTTGTTTTGTCTTGTTTGGGGGGGGGGGGGGGGAGGAAGGGGATTCTGTTTTAAAGATAGTGTTAAATTATTTGAAAGGAGTTGTAAAGGGGGAGTGAGTTCGGGAGAATGTTTGTTTAAAAATGGGTGAATATCTCCTCCCCCATGTCACAAGGGGGTCCTAAAACTTAACATGTACCCTATTTCAGGTAGCTAAGTTGTTGTGTAGGGAACCACTTGGCTATTATCTGGAGGGGATTCGTTTTTAAAAGGTGTGGTGTGTGTGGTTGTGTGTGTGTGTGTTGTGGTGTGTTGTGTGTGTGTGTGGGTTTGGTGTGTGTGTGTGTGTGGTGTGGTTGTGGAAGACAGTTTATTCCTGATGGTGAGAGTTGTTTTTACGTGTCATAATGAATTTGTGTTTTGTTGTTATGTCTTATGCCCCCTACTACTTTAAAAATAATAATGCACGTCACCATGAACGGTGCCCACCAACCCCCTTTTTTTACAGAATGGAACACATTTTCATCCCCACTATTCACACTTTACTTAGTATTCCGTAATCACTTGGTCAATGATCAAAACCTCGGATTTTTTCTACTTTTTGAATCTATTGCAGTATGTCCGCCTGGGGGAGGGGTCCCTTACTTTGCACTCTCCCTATTAATATAAAAATAGTACACACATGTTGAGTTTAAGGAGGGAGGGGCGTTATAGGGTTTTGTATATACTACATGTTGATTGTGGGGGGAGGGCGTTAGTAGGGCTTTTTGACCCAGCCAAGGAAGCCCCTTGCCCCGTGTGGTGCAGAGGCCTCTGTGCACAGGTTTCATAATGAAGTTGTTCACTGCCGCAGCCTGAGAAGATCCTCTGTACATGAAGAGCCAACGCTGCAAAAAATAATGTTTTTTACCCCGGGAAAGGGGTTTTTACTGGAGTTTTTTCTCAGCCCCAGCTAAAGTTTTAAGGGCAGGGGTCAATTGTACATTTGTATCTATTGTTCATATATCTTGTTGGAAGTTTTAAACCCCCCGAGACAAATGTATTTGTGATTTTTGGGGGTATCAAATACAACTGATTTGATTTGCATGGAGGGGGGTTTTTCCTTTTTTAAAAAGCGAGCCATTCCCTTCCCTCTCCACTATCACTCACACCCGCACAGACCCCTCTCTTCACTCACTCACTCACTTTACTCACTCTACACACTCACACTCACTCACACACCACACACTCTTTTCCACATGACGCATTCCTAGGAAAGGTCCCCACAACTTGATGCCTCCGGGCACACCCACGTTTCACACACGCCGCACACACACTCCCTCCCCTCACTCACTCACTCATCACCACCACACCCACCACAAAAAAAAAAAAAACCACCCCACACACACCCCAAAAACAACCCTTCCCACTTTTCCCCGCACTCGTAACGGTGCAACATGCAAAACATTTCCCCTCCAGGTTCAGGGGTGTCACACCCGCTTCCTCTAAAAAGTGTACACATACATCTCTCACTCACTCCCTCTCTCTCGGTCACTCTCTTCCCCTCTCTGCTCTTCTCTCTCACTCTCTTTCCTCTCTCTCTGTCACTCTCTCTCTACTCACTCACCACATCTCTGCACTCTCCTCTCCTCTGTCTCTCTCTCACTCTCTTCATATTTACTCATTCAAAAATCTTGACTATTGGGTAAATGTAATGCGGGGGGGTATATTCAAATAATACAATTTTTAAGACATTTAAAACACCCCCCATCTGTATTTTAAGTTTTTTTTTTATCACTAGCATGTAAAATATGATATATACAATAATACAAACAAAAATTTACATAAAAACTTAATTTTTTTGAAAAAGATACAAAATTTTAATCATGAAATAATGTTTTTCTCACGATCTTGCACAATTTGCCATTTGGGGGAGACAGAGAGGAGAGAGAGGGAGGGAGGGGGAGGGAGACAGGAGAGAGAGAGGGAGGGAGGGAGGGAACAGAGAGAGAGGAGAGAGAAGGGAGGGAGGGAACGAGAGAGAAGAGAGAGGGAGGGGGGGAGGGAGGGAGGGGGGGGAGGGGAGAGAAAGTTGTTTTGGAAAGGGGGAAAATCTGTTAACCCCTAGGTCTTGTTGAGAGAGAAGAAGAGAGAGAAACAAGGATAGAGATGGAAAAAGGGAGAAGGGGGGGGGAGAAGTGAATAAGATAAGATAAGATAGAACTTCATAAATCCCCCGTAGGAAGAATTTGTTTGTAGCAGTGGAAAATTACAGGATAAAAATTAAATAATAGTATAGAATAAAATAAATAATAATTCAGACAGATTATACCCTAACCCTAACCCTAACAACCTCTCCCTGTCCCTTACCCAAATAAATGGTAAATGGACTTGACTTATATAGCGCCTTCTAGCCGATTTTCTCAGCCCCAAAGCGCTTTACATATCTTACCACATTCACCCATTCATACACACACTCATACACCGATGGCAGTAGCTGCCATGCAAGGCGCTCTCTGAACCATCGGGAGCAATTTGGGGTTCAGTGTCTTGCTCAGGGACACTTCGACATGTGGCAGGGATAACCTCTCCCTGTCCCCTAACCCTAACCCTAATAACCTCTCCCTGTCCCCTTACCCTAACCCTAATAACCTCTCCCTGTCCCCTTACCCTAATAACCTCTCCCTGTCCCCTGTCCCCTTACCCTAACCCTCTAACCCTCTCCAAACTGTGGACCCACTCCCAGTTAAGGTTGGTCCACAGTCTGTTTCTCTGTGTGTTTGTTTACTAATATAAGGATTGATGACAAAGTTCACCGCGTCCATTGCACCTGACACCCATATCATCCCGCCTTCTCACCATTAAGCTAAGTTAGGGCTGTGTGTGTGTGTGTGTGTGTGTGAGTGTGTGTGTGTGTGTGTGTGTGTGTGTGTGTGTGTGTGTGTGTGTGTGTGTGTGTGTGTGTGTGTGTGTGAGTGAGTGAGTGAGTGAGTGATGTGAGTGAGTGAGTGAGTGAGTGAGTGAGTGAGTGAGTGAGTGAGTGTGAGTGAGTGAGTGAGTGAGTGTCTGTGTGTGTGTGTGTGCGTGCGTCGTGTAACTGTGTGTGTGTGCATGCGTGAGTGTGCGTGCGTGCGTGCGTGAATGTAACTCTGTGTGTGTGTGTGTGTGTGTGTGTGTGTGTGCGTCTGTGCGTGTATGTGTGCGAGAGTGAGTGTGCGTCTATGCGTGTCTGTGTGTGTGTGTGTGTGTGTGTGTGCGTGTGTGCGTCTGTGTGTGTGTGTGTGTGTGTGTGTGTGTGAGTGTGCATGCGTGCGTGAGTGTGTGTGCGTCTGTCTGTGTGTGTGTGTGTGTGTGTGTGTGTGTGTGTGTGTGTGTGTGTGAGTGAGTGAGTGAGCATGCGTGCGTGAATGGGACTCTGTGTGTGTTGACTGTGTGTGTGTGTGTGTGTGTGTGTGTGTGTGTGTGTGTGTGTGTGTGTGTGCGTGTGTGTGAGTGTGTGTGTGTGTGTGTGTGTGTGTGTAACCCTAGAAGCGGCGCTGTCCAGCTGTGTAAGGAATCACCTTACATTCACACTTTTAGAATGAAACTGTCTCATAATTAATGACTGTAGCTGATATGCGGCCCCCTCGCTACCATAGCAACCCCCCCACACACACACACAAACAAACACACACACAAACAAACACACACACAAACATACACACACACACACAAACTGCTATATCTATCCACACACACAGTAGGAGGTATCGATAGCTTGGTGTTAGACTGCGCTTAGCAACCAAACCTTTGGAAATGTAATCATCATTAAACAGTAGTGAAAATAGTAGTGGAGCAGTAACAACACTTAAACCTGCAGTGTGTAGAATTTTGGGTTTTATTTCCTAGCAGATTTTGTAGAAAGTAATTATAATATCCATAAGTACATTTAATTTAGTGCATAATAGCTGAAAAAAAAGTTTTTAATTATTATTTTTTCCCTTAGAAAGGATCTCATATATGTCCATATTTCTGCATATCTTGGACCAAGGCCTAGTGCCGTCATCTTGAAAGTGTCATAGTTTGGAATGTCATCAGGTGCATTGTTTAAAATTTAGAATTGTTCTTGTCCTTGAAGGCCACTGTAGCTTCTGTTATTATTCTAAAGGGTTGGGGTTACCCAGGGAGCGTTGCATTCTAGAACTTTGTAGAACTTACTTGATGATGTCATATTACACACTGCACCTTTAAGGCTTTATTTTTTAACATATAAATTGTGTCTGATTTGCATAAACTGAAATACAGTCACGTGACATGACATCTACTTTTAGGATTTTAACCATATTTAACTGTTCTAAATTAGTTTTTTTATTATCTTTTTTACTGTTTTTTTGTCTTGCTATTAACGGCAGACTTCACCAAGTAACCCGAGTTTCAAACTGAGATCACAAAACACTGACAATTTTTTCAATAATAAAGTGATTAAAGTTGAAAAGTATGGTTGAAAAATGCACTAATTTAAATAGACAATCATAAAAGTCACCAAAACATCTAAAGGAGTATATGACAGTTTTTTCTGCATATCACCCTGTCACCACAAGAGGGCAGCAACGTAGCTACTGAAAATACTACAGAAAACTATTACATTCAATGGTCCCTGAAAGAAAAACAAACAGTGTCCCAGCTGTCCCCATTATCTTTCTAGTTATTCACTTTTTACTTGATATTGATATTTACTCAATCCTTAAGTTTACTCTATTGCTACTGGAACCCTGTAAAGAGCTTTGAGTGCGCTATATAAATCCAATGCATTATTATTATTATCATCATCATCATTATCATCATCATCATCATCATCATCATCATCATCATCATCATCATCATCATCATCATTATCATTATTATTATTATTATTATTATTATTATTATTATTATTATTATTATTATTTCCACTAAACAGTATAAGTAATACTCCAAAAAAAAAACTTTGTAATCAACTTTAACTTTTGTATACTATAAAAATCATTTGATACACCTGCAGGAAATTTAGCATTCAAAAAAATTTCAAAGTACTTAAAAAAAAGTAATTCTAGTCTGTTTACAAGAACAAGTATGCTAGAAAATAGGCTCTTAAAGCTGCATGCGTAGTAATGTAATGTTAAATACTCACTGTGAGAGTCGCAGCTTCACATCAGCAACACTGTACTGACCCTGGAACGGATGTCTAGAGCAGAGAACAACAATAGGTTTAATTAGAAGCCGTTTATTTATGAATGTCTATTTCATTTCTATTTATTTTGAGAATTGCATTGTCATTCTGATTAAACCCAACTGGATCTAAACTCTATTAAAGTGTTACTGCTAAAGAAAGGTAACTACAATCTAAGTCTTTAAAGATTATTCTCAATGGTAAAAATAAATCTATATATCACAATGTGACGTGTGTTTTTTATTGTACTGTATGTGTATTTTGCCTGTTGTTTTGAATCGATCAGCTTTTAAAAATACTGGTTGTGTGTGTGTGTGTGTGTGTGTGTGTGTGTGTATGTGTGTCTGTCTGCCTGCCTCCCTGTCTCCCTGTCTCCCTGTCTGTCTGTCTGTCTGTCTGTCTGTCTGTCTCCCTCCCTCCCTGTCCCTGTCTCCCTCCCTGTCTGTCTGTCTCCCTGTCTCTCTCTCTCTCTGTCTGTCTGTCTGTCTGTCTGTCTGTCTGTCTGTCTGTCTGTCTGTCTGTCTGTCTGTCTGTCTGTCTGTCTGTCTCCCTGCCTGTCTGTCTCCCTCCCTGCCTCCCTGTCTGTCTCCCTCCCTCCCTCCCTGTCTGTCTCCCTCCCTGTCTCCCTGTCTGTCCGTCTGTCTGTCTGTCTGTCTGTCTGTGTATCTCCACCATAGATAGTATAATAAACCTCCACCCACCCTGGAGTGATAGCTGCCATGGCCGGATGCTTGTTGCTGTACCAGACTCTGTGGTTGTGTGTGATCTTCCACGCAGAGACGAAGGGAGCGCCGTTAGTCTGCTAACAAACGCTCGTTATCTGAAGAAAAAATAAATAAAATAAAAAATAAATTTAATAATAATAATAATAATAATAATAATAATAATAATAATAATAATAATAATAATAATAATAATAATAATAATAATAATAATAAATAAATAAATACAAATTAAAAAATTAAACAAATAAATAAAATAAAATAAAATAAAATAAAATAAAATAAAATAAAATAAAATAAAATAAAATAAAATAAAATAAAATAAAATAAAATAAAATAAAATAAAATAAAATAAAATAAAAAATAAAAAAGATGAAAAAAAAATAAAAAATAAAAAAATAAGTGTATTGCCATTTGCACACGTACAGGACAGTATAAAGGTGCATTGGGATTCTTGTGCGAATCTCCCTGAGTCAGTTTCTTCAATAAATAACAATTATATATAAACTAGGATAGCATTATAACAAGGAAAAAAGTATAAAAATAAGTAAAAGTAAGAATAAGTCAAAGACACAAGAACACGTCAAGAGAGTGATCCGTCAGTGGAGATGGTTCACTGTCATCTCCTTCAAAGAGTAAATGATCTGTGATGAACACTGTGAATGGAGCGCTGATTACAGCCTGATGAGGAGTGTCTCTTTACGGCCCATTTGAGTCGAACTTGAGCCAAGAAATCCTGTTTTATTAGCGAAATCAAATATACCTACCACAGTTTGGAAGAAAAAAATTTAAAGTTCTGGTTGAAAAAACTCAAATTTTAGGATGTTTAAAGTCGAATATTTTTTTTTTTTTAAGATTTTTTTTTTTAATTTTTATGCTTTATTGATAGTGTAGAGACAGAGGTGAAATGGGGCAGAGAGGGGAGTGACATGCAGAGAATCGAACCCGGATCCGCTGCTGGCCGAGGCCCATGGGCCAGCAGCGGACGCCCTACGTCCCCCCTCCCATCCATAACACAGACAGATAGACACACACTATCCCGTACCTCTCTGTAGTGCTGAGGATAGCAGGGAGTGTAGGTAGAGGGTAAATTGCGCCCTGATCCACTCGTCCCCGCACTCCCACCCATAACACAGACAGACAGACAGACAGACAGACAGACAGGTGTGTGTGTGTGTGTGTGTGTGTGTGTGTGTGTGTTACCTCTCTGTAGTGCTGAGGAGAGCAGAGAGTGCAGGTACAGGGTAAATTGCGCTCTGATCCACTCGTCCCCGCCCTCCCACCCTGTCCCGTCCAGAAAGACGTCGTCTCTGTTCTCGGTCACGTGTTTCACCAGGTAGTCGGCGAATCGCAGGTCTGCCGTGGTCAGAGCCAGCAGCTTACGCAGCTCTGGGTCGGCTATGTGCACCCCCGCCTCATCAACCTGGGGGAGGGAGGGAGGGATAGATAGATAGATAGATAGATAGATAGATAGATAGATAGATAGATAGATAGATAGATAGATAGATAGATAGATAGATAGATAGATAGATAGATAGATAGATAGATAGATAGATAGATAGATAGATAGATAGATAGATAGATAGATAGATAGATAGATAGATAGATAGATAGATAGATAGATAGATAGATAGATAGATAGATAGATAGATAGATATTTTAATTTTATTCCAGACACAGAGAGAAAACGGTCCATAATACAATACAAAAACAGTAAAAATAGGGAGAGGGAGAGGGAGGGAGGGGAGGGAGGGAGGGAGGGTGGGAGAGAGGGTGGGATGGAGGGAGGGTGGGAGAGAGGGAGGGATGGATGGAGAGAGGGATGGAGAGGGAGAGGGAGGGAGAGGCAAGGCAAGTTTATTTATATAGCACAATTCAGACACAAGGCCACTCAAAGTGCTTTACAGGGGGCAAGATTAGAATACATAAAACACATTATAAAACATTTAAAAGCGAATAAAAGACGCAAATAAAATAAAAATTGCAGGTTAAAATGGAAACACATTATAAAACATTTAAAAGCGAATAAAAGAAGCAAATAAATTAAAAATTGCAGATGGAGGGAGGGAGGGAGAGGGAGGGAGGGAGAGGGGAGGGAGAGGGGGAGGGAGGGAGAGGGAGAGGGAGGGAGAGGGGGGAGAGAGAGAGGGAGGGAGAGGGAGGGAGAGAGGGAGGGAGGGAGGGTGGGAGAGAGGGAGGGGGAGAGGGAGGGTGGGAGGGAGAGGGAGAGAGGGTGGGAGGAAGGGAGGGAGGGAGTGGGAGAGGGAGAGAGAGGGTGGGAGAGAGGGATAGATAGGGATAGATTTTAGACTAATATTCGAGATCTTGGCTAATATGGCTAATGCGTTTTTTCCACATTCAGCACTGTACACCCACACTATCCACACTATTCGCACTTTACTTTAGTATTACCATGTAAACATCTGGTCAATGATCAAATTCCTTCGTGATTTTTCTCTACTTATGACATCTATTGCAGTATGTCCGTCCTGGGAGAGGGATCCCTTACTCTGTCGACTCTCCCTGAGATTTCTTCAAACATTTTTTTTTAAATCCCGGTAAAGGGTTTTTTACTGGGAGTTTTTTCTCAGCCGAGCTAAGGGTGTAAGGGCAGGGTGTCATATTGTATCATATTGTATGAAATGTAAAGCCCACTGAGACAAATGTATTTGTGATTTTGGGCTATACAAATAAAACTGATTTGATTTGATTTGATACTCACGTCTACGATCGCGTCGCTAAGGTGGCGTTGCTGGCGGAAGAGGATGTTGGTTGCCCCGGCGACGAAGCCTCGCACGGTGACGTCAGAAAGCAGGTGATGCTGCTGCAAAGCCATGTAGGGCAAGCACAGGTAACCCTGGAAACAAGAGGGAAAAGGTTAGATGATAGATGGATGGGCAGAGAGAGAGAGAGAGGAGAGAGAGAGAGAGAGAGAGAGAGAGAGATAGATAGATAGATGAGATAGAGATAGAGATAGAGATAGAGATAGAGATAGAGATAGAGATAGAGATAGAGATAGAGATAGAGATAGAGATAGAGATAGAGATAGAGATAGAGATAGAGATAGAGATAGAGATAGAGATAGAGATAGAGATAGAGATAGAGATAGATAGATAGATAGATAGATAGATAGATAGATAGATAGATAGATAGATAGATAGATAGATAGATAGATAGATAGATAGATAGATAGATAGATAGATAGATAGATAGATAGAGATAGAGATAGAGATAGATAGATAGAGTAGATAGATAGATAGATAGATAGATAGTAGATAGATAGATAGATAGATAGATAGATAGATAGATAGATAGATAGATAGATAGATAGATAGATAGATAGAGAGAAGATAGATAGATAGATAGATAGATAGATAGATAGATAGATAGATAGATAGATAGATAGATAGATAGAGATAGATAGATAGATAGATAGATAGATAGATAGATAGACAGACAGACAGACAGACAGACAGACAGACAGACAGACAGACAGACAGACAGACAGACAGACAGACAGACAGACAGACAGACAGACAGACAGACAGACAGACAGACAGACAGACAGACAGACAGACAGACAGACAGACAGACAGACAGACAGACAGACAGACAGACAGACAGACAGACAGACAGACAGACAGATAGATAGATAGATAGATAGATAGATAGATAGATAGATAGATAGATAGATAGATAGATAGATAGATAGATAGATAGATAGATAGATAGATAGATAGATAGATAGATAGATAGATAGATAGATACCTTGGTGAAGACAGCCAGGGGCAGTCCATACTGGTCCTCCTCCAGGCCTGACAGCAGACCCTGGGTGATCCCTCCCGGCTGCACGGTGATGGGCGTTCCCACGGTGACCGGCGTTCCGTTCTCAGAATCGAAGGGTTCCGGAGTGCCCGCCTCCAAAGCTTTCCCATTGGTCGAATCTTTGTTAACACTTCCTGTCTCCTCCAACACACATGGGTCCAGTGTCTCCCAGTCACTCTCAGAAGACTCGGGGGAGCCTCGGGAGGGGGGCTTTAACAGGTGGGGGTCCCCCTCACTGCTGCTTACAATGGACAGATATATCAATTAATAAATATTGTTGTTTAAAGGGACGCCCTTAGCTCAGTTGGTAGGGCGTCCCCCCCCATGGGCCTCGGTCAGCAGCGGACCCGGGTTCGATTCCAGCCCGCGGTCGTTCTCTGAAAAAAATATCTTAAAAAAAAAAAAAAAAAAAAAAGAACACTAAGGTTAAAAAGTTGCAATACAATACAAAATGCAGGGACAAGTTAACTCGTCCCCTCCATAACACACACACACACACACACACACACACACACACACACACACACACACACACACACACACACACACACACACACAGATGTTTTTGTGTATTAATGGTTTCGTTCCAATATGTTTTGTGATTGTTTTTCTTTGTATACATTTTTTTTTTTTTTTTTTTTTTTTTTTTTTTTTTGTATATGTTTTGTGTGGACCCCAGGAAGAGTAGCTGATGTTTCTGCTTCAGCTAATGGGGATCCTAATAAAATCAATCAAACACACACACACACACACACACACACACACACACACACACACTAAAGTTAAAATGTGCGTACAGTTTTACCAGGCCGTCCTCTGCGGGCTCCATAACGTCTGTGACGGACACAGAGACGAACTCCTCTGCTCCTGAGATGCTCTGCACCAGACTCATCTCCTCTGAGACGCTGCTCTTCGGTTTGTAGTGGGACGAGTCCACCAGACCGTGCTCTATCATACCTAAGAGAGAAACCACATTTTTATTTATTTATTTGTTTATTTATTTGTTTGTTTGTTTATTTATTTATTTATTTATTTATTTATTTATTTATTTATTTATTTATTTATTTATTTATTTATTATTATATAGTTTGTAGTGGGACGAGTCCACCAGACCATGCTCTATCATACCTGGAAGAGAAATCACATTTTTATTTATTTATTTATTCATTCATTCATTCATTCATTCATTCATTCATTCATTCATTCATTCATTTATTTATTTATTTATTTATTTATTTATTTATTTATTTATTTATTTATTTATTCATTCATTCATTCATTCATGCATTCATTTATTTATTTATTTATTTCTATCATACCTGCAAGAGAAACCACATTAAAAGACAATATAAAAAACGTTTTAAATAGGCCGTTTTCACAGCATTATTAAACCTATGTAAGGCCTTATGCCGTGCTCTATCATACCTGCAAGATATCACATTAAACCTGCAGTGTGTAGAATTTTGGGTTTTATTTCCTAGCAGATTTTGTAGAAAGTAATTATAATATCCATAAGTACATTTAATTTAGTGCATAATAGCTGAAACAAATGTTTTGAATAATTTGTGTAACAGCCTACTAAATGCTAAGGTCTATTTTAATAACACATTATCCACAGCACAACGATTGAAATGGTGAGAAAAAAGTTTTAAAAAAAACTAAACAATAGCCTCACAAATCACAATTTGCAACACTGTCTCATAGAAATGACGTTCCCATAGAACTAAACGGCATTCTCAATTAGCCTACATTTGCTCGAAAACGTATTTTGTATTGATTACGTCTGATTGAAACATAGGCCTATCCCAAATATTTGTTGTAATTTATTTCCCTATCTCTGATTTCTCTTTTTCTCCTTAAAGGTGCAGTGTGTAATATGACATCATCAAGAAAGTTCTACAAAGTTCTAGAATGCAACGCTCCCTGGGTAACCCCAACCCTTTAGAATAATAACAGAAGCTACAGTGGCCTTCAAGGACAAGAACAATTCTAAATTTTAAACAATGCACCTGATGAAATTCCAACTATGACACTTTCAAGATGGCGGCACTAGGCCTTGGTCCAAAATACGCAGAAATATGGACATATATGAGACCCTTTCTAAAAAAAATAAAATAAATAAAAAAAAATGTTCAGCTATTATGCACTAAATTAAATGTACTTATGGATATTACTTTAATTACTTTCTACAAAATCTACTATGAAATAAAACCCAAAATTCTACACACTGCAGGTTTAAGATGTGGTGGTGACGTATTTGAAAGAAGCAATTATTAGGGCCCGAGCACCGACCGGTGCGAAGCCCTATTGAAACCGCTAGGATTTTTATTCTTCTTCTTTTTATTATTATTTTTAGTCATTTTTGGCACTTTTCACCCCCTTCCCGTCATGCATAACTTGAAAAACTTTGCGTACCCATCAGACCTGCAAAAAATTGCAATGTATCAGTGGTTCAGGATTTGATCTCAAAGACGGCGCCCCCTATGGCCACAAACAGTTTTTCAGGAAATGCATGCTCAAAAATTGGGCTAGAAGCCTGAAATTTTAGTACAACATGTAATGGCCCAAGGCGCTCCTAAATGCAATTTTATGTCCTGGGCCAAAATCAACAGGAAGTCGGCCATGTTGGATTTAGTGCCTAAAACCGCCACTTTACATCTTTTCGCATTTCGACGAAAGGCTCCTAGAGTTTTGACGGCAGGGACGTCGAACCACTTCTCAAATACTCAAAACGCTTGCCCAATGGTAAATTGCGAAAAGATTTCCAGAAGTCCATAGTACCAGGGAGCTATCGGGGGTCAAAGTTGACGTAAACATCATAATTAACGAACCTCATGAAACTTTAATTCATCATAACTCAGGCTGTGTTATACCTAGCTGCACCAAATTTCAAACCCAAATATATCTTTGCAGGCCCCACAAAAAAGCCTCTTGAAGCTCCGCCCCAAAATCAACAGGAAGTCTTTAAAAGGGAAATATGTGAATTTATGACTCGAAACTCATCAAAATGTTCAAAAATTAATTACTCCTAGCAGGAACATATTTAGAAAAACGACCACTGTAGGGACACTCATATATCATGGAATATACACCACAAAATTTTTTGTTTGATTCCGAATAACTATGACGAGATGGGAGCCGATATTCGCCAAAATGGCGCCAAATGTCAGAACTCCACATTACTCTGCAGGATTGCAGAGCAAAGTGGACTCATAACAACTTTTTGTGCAAAAAAAAATATGATAGGGTTCGTCCTCCGACATGGAAGATGATATACCCGAAAGCTTGTTTTATCCGGAATAACCGTCTTGCAGAACGGGCGCCACATTCGCCAAAAAACATCAAAAATGAACCTGATGAACCCTTTGAATGATCATAACTCAGGCTGTGTTACACTTAGATGCACCAAATTTTATACAGCAATGTAAAATCCCAGTACGAACAAAAAAGCCTCTTGACGCCCCGCCCCAAAATCAACAGGAAGTCTTTTTTTTTAAGTATTCGCCAAAAAAAACAGGAAGTTGCCCTAACTCAACCATACTCTGTCGCATCTTTTCCTAATTTTTTATGGTTAATGAGACCCAAGGCCTGAGGAGTCCCACACGCTAATATTCATGTACAGTGAGAGCGCCACCTGCTGGGCAAAGTAAATATCGCATGTTGGTGATTTACCTCCAAGTCCTACAAGCTTGGATCAAATCAAACTCAAAGCAGCTTATGGAGGTCTAGATGGCAGTATTACATTACATTAAGTAGGAAGAGAGTGCCACCTGCTGGACAATGTAAATATTGCATGTTGAATATACACATCCTACAAACTTGGATCAAATCAAACTCAAAGCAGCTCAGGGAGGTCTAGAGACAGCCACCATGATAACACTGGAAGCTGGTTCTATCGGCTCCGTGGCCTTCGTAGTTTCTCGACGTTATCGCCACGAAACAGGAAGTCGCTGTAATTTCGCTCTGCACTGTTCCATGTGCTCCAAACTTCACCCGCCTGGTAAGATCCCAGGCCTGAGGACTTCCTCGCATCCGTATCAAGCGCGTCGCGGCAACTTCCACACTTCTGGTGACAGGTATTACTGTGCCTAGTGCTGCGAAGAGGTGGAGACTGCGGCGTGTTCTCTCACGCGGTCGCCCGGAGCGCCGAGGCCGGCCAGGACGGCGTCCAGCACGGAGGTGCGAGGGCCCGGTCATCACTGCTCGCAGTTTTAATTATTATTATTATTATTATTATTATTATTATTATTATTATTATTATTATTATTATTATTTAATTTATATTGGAGCCACCTACCTGGGAACAGTGATAAGACCGTCATCAGAGCTCCTACTAGTCTGTTTACCGGAGACACGTAGAACAAGACCTGCAAAATACAGACGCAAAAAACAAAATTAAAATCGTCAAATCAACTCAGTTTTATTTGTATAGCCCAATATCCCCAAAATACATTTGCCTCAGTGGGCTTTACATTCCATACAGTATGACAATCTTTGCCCCTATCTATCCATATATCTATCTATCTATCTATCTATCTATCTATCTATCTATCTATCTATCTATCTATCTATCTATCTATCTATCTATCTATCTATCTATCTATCTATCTATCTATCTATCTATCTATCTATCTATCTATCTATCTATCTATCTATCTGCCCTTAGTCCCTTAGCTCGGCTGAGAAAAAAACTCCCAGTAAAAAACCCTTTATCGGGATTTTAAAAAAACTAAAAAATACAGACATACAGTGTATATTTATGTGTTTATATGTTTGTATAAAAGAGAAAGGAATTGTTTTTATATCGAACCTTCTTCTCAAGTAGAATGAGCTTGAAGAGGATGAGGACCTACAAAGGGAAAAATGAAAATAATATATTCAGTGACATTCTAACTCTTAAAACTACCAGTACCGTAATTTTCGGACTATAAGCCGTGCCTTTTTTCCCCATTTTTCGACCCTGTTATTACACAGCACAGTATATGTTCTGTACTAGCTACTATTGCACTAAATGGTAACACTTGAATACGTTATGCAAATATGCAACTTGTTTGTTGAAATGTTAATAAATGGGAGCTTCCTCAAGCAGCCATCTCTTTCCCGACAATCCCCTCTGTGCACAAACTCTTACATATGGTAATTAAAGACCTACTTCACTGGTGGAAATATGAAGGTGTATTGAACTCTGAGATCCTATGTAGTATAAATGTGCAAAGATTTTAGGAATCGGTTCATCCTAGCCTGAGAAAAGGCAGAAAGAGTGTTTCATGGTCTCACTGTCTAACCCTACATTTTACCATGCGTGACATCACACATGGTAAAATGTAGGGTTAGGATTAACAGGACAGCTCGGCCAAGGGAAGACTGAGGGAAGACTGAGGGAAGAAAAACCTCATTCATTATATTATAATAGTTATTTTATAATGATAGAACGGCGGTTCCGTATGGGTGAAGTATTCCTTTAAACATTAAAACACCTGCGGCTTATAGTCCAGAGCGGCTTATAGTGCGGAAAATACGGTAAATACAGTTGTGTTGTGTGTATGTGTGATCTCGTACCTTGTGTCGAAAGTGCAGTATTAGATCTCTTGGTGATAAGCCTAAAGGGAAGGACACAAACAGAGCATTTATACAATATATAGTTGGTAGAATATCTGTATCTGAATTTGCAGCAAAATCACTGTTTTCTTTAAAGCTGCTAGTGTGTAGAATTTTGAGTTTTATTTCCTAGCAGATTTTGTAGAAAGTGATTATAATATCCAAGTAATATGACATCATCAAGTAAGTTCTAGAAAGTTCTAGAATGCAACGCTCCCTGGGTAACCCCAACCCTTTAGAATAATAACAGAAGCTACAGTGGCCTTCAAGGACAAGAACAATTCTAAATTTTAAACAATGCACCTGATGACATTCCAACTATGACACTTTCAAGATGGCGGCACTAGGCCTTGGTTCAAAATATGCAGAAATATGGACATTTATGAGACCCTTTCTAAGGGAAAAAATAATAATTTAAAAAAAAATTAGCTATTATGCACTAAATTAAACGTACTTATGGATATTATAATTACTTTCTACAAAATCTGCTAGGAAATAAAACCCAAAATTCGACACACTGCAGGTTTAAAGGGTCCGATAGGGAATGGCTGTGGATGCATAAAAGCAAAATGTCTGACCCACCTAGATACACCTGTGATCCCTCCAGACTGGACCCTCTCAATGAGCCATTCATGTGGTCGTACAGTTCCTGATGGAGAGAGAGAGAGAAGAGAGAGAGAGTGAGTGAGTGAGGGAGGGGAGGGAGGGAGAGAGAGAGGGGGGAGAGAGAGAGAGGGAATGAGTGAGTGAGGGAGGGAGGGGTGAGTGAGGGAGGGAGGGAGGGAGGGAGAGAGAGAGAGAGAGAGGGGGGAGGGAGGGAGGGAGTGAGTGAGGGAGGGAGGGAGGGAGGGAGGGAGTGAGTGAGTGAGGGTCATATACAGAGAGAGAGAGAGAGAGAGGTGAAATGGGTGAGTGGTGGTAAAAGAGGTCAATATAACATTAACTTTAACTTAGAGAGAGAGGAATAGAGAGAGATGGAGAGGCGAGGTAAGGGTCATATACAGAGAGACAGAGAGAGAGAGAGAGAGAGAGAGGGAGTGAGGGAGTGAGAGAGAGAGGGGGGAGAGAGAGGGAGGGAGGGAGAGAAGGAGAGAGGGAGAGAGAGAGGGAGAGAGAGAGCGAGAGTCATATACAATATATGGGTGAGTGAGCCAAAACAGAATATTAAAAACATTCACTTTAACTTACAGGTGGAGTCAGTGATTCTGGAGAACGCTTGTTGTCAAAATCACTTTTTGTCTCAAATCAGTGAATATCTTAGCCACTTGTTTTGTATGGTCGGTGTGTGAGTTGAAAGAAAATCCAATTTGAGCACACATCCTACAGGCATGCTGCATGTTTATGGTGGACCCCTTTGTTTGCATACCAGTTTACAGAGCCTAGGCTGTGTATTAACACCAGATTTTTTTTAAGCTCACACACACAGTACAGACAGGTAGCGGATCGTGAGGAGATATTCACTGATTTTGACAAAAAAGTGATTTTGACAACAAGCGTTCTTCAGAATCACTGACTCCATTCACACACACACACACACACACTGACAGACACACACTGACAGACAGACAGACACACATTCAGGCACACACAGATACACACACACACACACACACACACACACCTTTAATATGGAGATCTGTGAGAAGTCTTTCTCCTCAAAGTACGCGTGTGTGATGAGCTGTAACTTGGCCTGCAGCAAACCGTACAGAGGCTGAGGATGAAAACACACACACACACACACAACACACACACACACACACACACAACACACACACACACACACACACACACACACACCACACACACACACACACACACACACACACACACACACACACCACACACACACACACAACAGTCAGCAGCAAGTCATGATGTGTGTGTGTGTGAGGTGAGTGGGAGTGAGTGAGTGAGTGGATGTGTGAGTGGTGTATGTGAGTGAGTGTGTGTGAGTTGTATGTGTGATTGTGTGAGTGTGATGTGTGTGTGTGTGTGTGTGTGATTGTGGTGTGTGAGTGTGTGTGTGTGAATGTGTGGTGTTGTTGTTGCTGTGTCGTTGTCGTGTGAGTGTGTGTGGTGTGTATGTTCTGTGCTGGTGATGTTGTCTGAATGTGTGTGTGTCGGTAGTGCGTGCTGATGTGTTGGTGTTTGTCGTGTCTGTCTGTCTGTCAGTGTGTGTGTGTGCGTGCGTGCCTGAATGTGTGTGGTGTGTGCGTGCGTGCTGATGTGTGTGGTGCGTTGCGTGTGTGTGTGTGTGTGTGTGCGTGCCTGAATGTGCGTGTGTGTGTGTGTGTGTGTGTGTGTGTGTGTGTGTGTGTGAGTCATTACATTACAGCATGACCCATTAAAACCCTTTGAAGTTCACTCGATCATGACGCTGCTTTTTTTTCACCAAAACATCATGTGATTCTCTCTCCTCTGTCAACCAGGAAGTGACTAGACACAATCACATCTGTAGTTGGCAGTATTGTGCTCCTGCTAGCTCATATATTTAAACCTGCAGTGTGTAGAATTTTGGGTTTTATTTCCTAGCAGATTTTGTAGAAAATAATTATAATATCCATAAGTACGTTTAATTTAGTGCATAATAGCTGATTTTTTTTTTATAATTATTATTTTTCCCCTTAGAAAGGGTCTCATATATGTCCATATTTCTCCATACTTTGGACCAAGGTCTTGTCACCGCCATTTTGGAAGTGTCATAGTTGGAATGTCATCATGTGCATTGTTTAAAATGCGGTCCCGGGTTCGATTCCAGCCCCCGGTCGTTCTCTGCATGTCACTCCCCTCTCTGCCCCATTTCAACTCTGTCTCTACACTATCAATAAAGCATAAAAAAAAAAAAAAAAAAAAAAGCATAATCTTCTTGCTAATATAGTAATAGATGCTATAACTCTTTCTATTATTATTTTTATTTTCTTTTATTAAATCACAGAGTAGCAAAGCAACTGCAGTACAATGGATTATACATTTTTTCCCCCCCCGAACATACCCCACCCATATCCCACCCTCACACCCAATCACAAACAGTCCTGCATTAAGAAATCAGTACACAAAACAATACACAACGTCAAAAATAGCCTTGTTTTTATTATTATTTTTATTTTTTTGTTTTTATAACTCACCACTCGACTGAGGACACAGACGCTCTTCTGAACCGTCTCCCTGGTGACGTCAGCCAGTCGAACCTTCAGGGCCTGGACACGGATAAATAACTGTTAGATAACGGTGTGTGTGTGTGTGTGTGTGTGTGTGTGTGTGTGTGTCTGAGTGGTGTGTGTGTGTGTGTGTGTGTGTGTGTGTGTGTGTGTGTGTGTGTGTGTGTGTGTGTATGTGTCTGTGTGTAGGTGTGTGTGTGTGTGTGTGCGTGTGAGTGTGTGTGTCTGAGTGTCTGTGTGCGTGTGTCTGAGTGTCTGTGTCTGAGTGTGTGTGTGTGTGTGTGTGTGTGTGTGTGTGTCTGTGTGTGTGTGTGAGTGTGTGTAGGTGTGAGTGAGTGAGTGTCTGTGTGCGTGTCTGAGTGTGTTTATAAATATATATAAGAATAAGACAAGGCAGAACATTGTGGGTCCGCTGTGTGACTGCTGTGGCCTCATGAAAACCGTCATGCGGATAACCAGAGGGACAGAGATAAAACGAAATTGTTGTTTTATAATCTTCTGTCGTGACTAAACTACAGTATCCCTGTGTTCTGAATCACATACTCTTTCTTTTTTCTATTCTACATAGGCCTACTATATCCGACGATAAAAATAATCTAGTTAGGATGCAGTAGGCATACTATTGGGACATACTTTAACTTATTTATTTCATCATAACATTGCGCCTTGATCTTGCCTCTTGCTTTTATATCCGTCGCATCCCCGTTTGTTTTCATATGGAGGCTTCGTCGATGTGACGTCACTTCACGTGCGCACTGGATTGTGGGTCAGAATCGCCCAAATAGGATGCAGTTTTCAACACTAACAATCTCGGACGGATGTAGTAAACATTCCAAAACCATGGGCAATCTGTTCAGTAATACTATACTTAACCTTTTCATGTGATTTATATTAATATTATTATATATAGTACGAGTAGGACGTTAGTAGGGCTTTTAGTACGAGTAGGACATAAGTAGGGCTTTTAGTATGAGTAGGACGTTAGTAGAGCTTTTAGTATGAGTAGGACGTTAGTAGGGCTTTTAGTATGAGTAGGACGTTAGTAGGGCTTTTTGAAAACAGCCATTGAGTATTTTTCAGGCAAGGCAAGGCAAGTTTATTTATATAGCACAATTCAGACACAAGGCCACTCAAAGTGCTTTACAGGGGCAAGATTAGAATACATAAAACACATTATAAAACATTTAAAGGCGAATAAAAGAAGCAAATAAAATAAAAATTGCAGGTTTAAAATGGAAACAGAAAAGTCTTCAGACTCGATTTAAAAGAACTGAGAGTTGCAGCAGACCTCAAGACCTTTAAAGAAACATGTGACCTGACTGACCTTTGCTTCTATTTGTCGATAACATGACACTCCGTAGACGCACTTCAGGTCTCCACTGAGCGGAGGCAGGTGGAAGTACACCGTGTCTGGAAAAACAAAAAGGACCATTTGTATTAAATATTTATTATTATTCAGAAACAGGCATTCGTTCATACGGTTCTACACAACACTATGGGATCTCTGTGACATTTGCTGGATTCAGAAATCACATTTTCACTATCAAAGTGAAAATCAAGATTATTTTTTGGCATTTTCAAGCTTTATTAGACAGTACAGAGTTGAAATGGGGAGACGGAGAGAGAAGAGAGAGAGAGAGAGAGAGAGAGAGAGAGAGAGAGAGAGAGAGAGAGAGAGAGAGAGAGAGAGAGAGAGAGAGAGAGAGAGAGGGGAATGACCTGCAGTAAAGGTCCACAGGTCGGATTCGAACCCACGACCACTGCAACGAAGGCCGGAGCCAATATGGTAGATCCTATGTAGTATAAATGTGAAAAGAAAAATGAAATTGGATCATCTTAGCCTGAGAAAAGGCATAAAGAGTGTTTTATGGTCTCACTGTCTAACCCTACAGTTTCCTTCTTGTGACATCACAGTAAGGGTTAGGATTAACAGGACAGCTGGGCCAAGGGAAGACTGAGGGAAGACTGAGGGAAGAAAAACCTCATTCATTATATTATAATAGTTATTTTATAATGATAGAACGCTGGTTCTGTATGGGTGAAGTATTCCTTTAACCCCCTTTACACACCTGTCAGCAGCTATGACACATATATGACATTTAGGAGAAAGGAAGACAGATTAGGTATTGTTGTGAGACATTTAAGTTTTATTGTTGTTTAAATGTGACAGAGGCTTAAGCACAAAAGCATTAAGCTGCCAAACTGGCTTAACTGGGTGAAATTAACGAGTCGTTCAATCGTACCTGAACGCACCGCTTAGAGAACACGTTACTCTGCATATTTAAACTATTAACACAAACAGCTGGGGAACGTAACTAAGTACAATAAAAAGAAGAATATGAAAGAAGACATGTTATGGAAGATAAATAGACAAACAATCTGAAAAGTACCTGAAAAAATAATGTTTTTGCCTGCTCACACACACACACACACACACACACACACACAGAGACATACACACAGAGAGACACACACACACAGAGAATCATCTTTGGCAGGGATAGTGCTGCAGTGTGTTTGCCTGTAACCGACTCTCAGTCATGTGTCTTTATATGAGGCGCAGTGCAGAGGGAGTGGCTGTTGTTTTTTTTTTTTAAATCAGCTCACACACACACACACACACACACAGTGAGTGAGTGAGTGAGTGAGTGTGTGTGTGTGTGTGTGTGTGTGTGTGTGTGTGTGTGTGTGTGTGTGTGTGTGTGTGTGTGTGTGTGTGTGTGTGTGTGTGTGGTTACTACTAATTTTAGATGTGTTACTATTCCTTTAAGAGAAGCAGCAGCAGTGTTGGTGAACCACAGGACAGTCACATGACAGCAGCTACTGAACATGGGACGCTTTGCCAGGAAGAGACAGTCAAGCTCACTCTCACTGTGCTGATACAAGTGTCCCATTCACAGTTTGATCTGCTCACCTAATGATGACTCCATTTTACATGTTTTACAGACTCAATCATTGACTCAAAGTGGCTAATAATTGACTATTTACTCCAAAAAGATGTTCAACATTTTGAAAAACACACAAAAAAATGGTTGTACTTTCCGGTGGGATGAAAGTGGGACAAATCTTTTTCACTTTTCTGTAAAGTTTCCTCCTACAACACTGTCCAGGTAAACACGCGCACACGCACGCACGCACGCACGCACGCACGCACGCACGCACGCACGCACGCACGCACGCACGCACGCACGCACGCACGCACGCACGCACGCACGCACGCACGCACGCACGCACGCCACGCACGCACCACACACACACACACACACACACACACCACACACACACACACACACACACACACACACACACACACACACACACACACACACACACACACACACACACACACACACACACACACACACACACACACACACACACACACACACACGCATGCCCACACACACACACGCATGCCCACACACACACACGCATGCCCACACACACACACACACAGGCCTTTGTCTCTCAGGTTTCATACAGTCTGTTAGTGTGAGAAAATGAAATACAATCCAGGAAGTCCACTGTCAGAGTTAAAGAAGAGATGTTCTTTAACTCTGACAGTGAGTGAGTGTCTGAGTGAGTGAGTGAGTGAGTGAGTGAGTGAGTGAGTGTCTGAGTGAGTGAGTGAGTGAGTGAGTGTCTGAGTGAGTGAGTGAGTGAGTGCGTACAAGTGTGCGTGCGATCCTGCGTGGTGTGCACGTGTGTGGTATGTGTCTGTGCATGTGTGTGTGTGTGTCTCGTGTGCATGTGCATGCGTTGTGTGCATGCGTGTGTGCATGCGTGTTTGCGTTTGTGAGTGCTTGTGTGTGCATGCTTTCATTCATGCATGTGTGTGCGTGTGTGTGTGTGTGTGTGTGTGTGTGTGTGTGCGTGTGCGTGGTGTGATTGCTTGTGTGTGCATGCTTTCATTCATGCGTGTGTGCGTCCGTGTGTGTGTGTGTATGTATGCCTATGCGTGTGTGTGTGTGTATGTATGCCTATGCGTGTGTGTGTGTGTGTGTGTGTGTATGTATGCCTATGTGTGCGCGGTGCGTCCGTGTGTGTGTGTGTGTGTATGCCTATGCGTGCGATACCTTCTTGGTAGTTGTGAGCTCCGTCGGGCAGACAGAGGAAGGGCAGGTACCTCCACTCCTCCGGCAGCAGGTGGCTGTCATGCCCCTGGTCCGGCAGCAGGGGAGGGTAGGAGAACTCCACCTGAAAGACAGGGTGAAACACACTGCAATAAGTATTACTGGTCATTTCGGCATACGGCTCTTACTATGAGTGGTGTACTTGTGTGTGTGAGCATAGCCTACTTTTTTTTAACCAAAATAGCAAATGTACACCTGCCTGTTTGTTTAGCACACTGGTGATTTTGTGTTTGTTTTAAAATATATAGTAATAATGATAATGGATTGGATTTATTTGGCGCTTTTCTCGCACTCAAATCCGCTGGACAGGGTTCCAGGTGTCATTGATTGATTGATTGATTGCCTTTATTTAGGTTTAACCACTACACCACGGGCGCCCCCGATAAAAATAATATCAAAGTTTATTTCTATTGTTAATAATGTTCTGACTTTCTATGACAAAACAAACTACAGCCTGAAACAATCAGTTTATATAACCGCTGAAAAGATGCAGAAGGGAAACAGGAACAGAAAGCAGCTT
>CM047525.1:26831667-26849167 GCA_026122265.1 Ammodytes dubius
TATGTCATTTTTAGTATGCACTTTTAGTATGCCATTGTTAGTATGCACTTTTAGTATGCCATTTTTTGTATGTACTTTTAGTATGCACTTTTAGTATGTCATTTTTAGTATGCCACTTTTAGTATGCCATTTTTAGTATGCACTTTTCTAATGTGTGCTGTGGCCGTGGTTTGTGTGTGTTGCGTGTTGTTACCAGGAAGATGTTGGTGCAGAGCTTGAGTGTTATAGGGGGGGAAAGTGTCTTATAGGCTTATTGTGTAGTGTGTGTGTGTGTGTGTGTGTGTGTTATGGGCATGTGTGTGTGTTATGTGTGTGTGTGTGTGTGTGTGTGTGTGTGTGTGTGTGTGTGTGTGTGTGTGTGTGTGTGTGTTATGGGCGTCTGTGTTCTCACCAGGAAGACGTCGGTGCAGAGCTTGAGGATGCGGTCGACACACGGCAGCTCCTCGAACATGATGGAGTGACTGATCCCGCTGAAGAACTCACGCACAAACTTCCCTATGACCAGAACCACAGACGCATACAGACCCATGATGCTGCAGGGGGACAGACAGACAGGGAGGGGACAGGGAGGGAAGGAGGAGGGAGACAGACAGGCAGGGAGGGAGGGAGGGGACAGACAGGGAGGGAGACAGGGAGGGGACAGACGGACAGGGAGGGGGACAGACGTAAAGACAGACAGGTTAGAATAGAATAGACAAAGGCGTTAAGAAAAACAATGTAAAAATAGCATTCTTTGCACTGATGGTCTCGTTTGCTGTTACATGTCGTGGGTTAGGGTTAGTGATATAACATGATTCGGTATATCACGTTATGTCACGATACGCTACGAGGACAGTCAATCTTAAGTATTCTTAGAGTGTATGTTAGGGCTGGGAATCGTCAATGACTTCTCCATACAATACTTATCACGATACATATCGTGATATACCACGGTACGATAAATCATGAAATATCGCGATACGGTTTATCGTGGTACATCATGATACGATATATTGGGATATCTTGGTGCGGTATACATTGAAATATCACCATACGATATATCGTGATATAACATGATACGATATATCATGGTATACACAGTATATTGCACTATTCCAAATCCAAGTTGCCTTGTCATTCATAACAGCACAAGATATTGATCATTAAACGGACAAATTGAGTCAAAACAATTTCATTAAAAACTTCCTTTCCAACACTGCTGCAGCTGCTCAACATCAACATAACACATTCACTCTGTCACTAACTGGACAGGACACACTGAACATGAAACACATCAGTGAGCTTCTGTGTTTCTGAACAGATATAAATAAGATGCATATCCACAACAAGTACTACGCCTACTACTACTGTCAGTGAATACAAGGAACAGAGATGTATGAGGATAGAGTCAATCTTAAGTGTTCTTATAAACAAAATTAATCCAACTTCAATAGTCAGTATCCTAGAGTCTCAGTCCTCTTCACAGCAGACCCGGGTTAGAATCCAGCCCGGGTCGTTCTCTGCATGTCATTCCCCTCTCTGACACATTTCATCTCTGTCTCTACACACTGTCAATAAAGCCTTGAAAAGCCCCAAAAAAATAAAAATACAGATTTTTTGAGCTGGAAATCGATACTGATATCGCAAAACCAAAATATCGTGATATATCGCCATATCGATTTTTTAACACAGCCCTAGTGTGTGTGTGTGTGTGTGTGTGTAATAACACTGCAGTATTTACCCGTATCCTGCCAGAAAGCCCAGACTGGGAGGACTGACTTTATCACTGAACACAAACAGCTGAAGCCCCGCCTCCCTCCTATGACTCATCGGTGACACGCCCCCGACGGGCAGAATGCTGGAAGCCGGTTGGTCCACGATCCACCACTCCTGGATCTCTCTGCTCTGATTGGTCGATCGCTCCAGGGCCAAAAGGATGTCTTTGTAGCGCTCGTCTGATTGGAGGAGACAGACAGACAGACAGACAGACAGACAGACAGACAGACACACACACACACACACACACACACACACACACACACACACACACACACACACACACACACACACACACACACACACACACACACACACACACACACACACACACACACACACACACACACACACACACACACACACACACACACACACACACACACACACACACACACACACACACACACACACACACACACATATTTGTACGGCTATACTTGTGAGGACATTCATTGATATAATGCACTCACTCACTCACTCACTCACTCACTCACTCAATCACTCACTCACTCACTCACTCACTCACTCACTCACTCACTCACTCACTCACTCACTCACTCACTCACTCACACACACACCTGTGTACAGCTGGTCGATGGGTTTGGCGTTGGAGTCGCTTGGCGCTCGGAGGAAACATGGAAACACTTCCTGAATGACTCTGAACAGACAGAGACGAAGAGACACTTTAATATCCTGGTTATGTTTAGTTTGACATGCAGTTCCTGGTTGCGTTCCGAATCTCCTGCTCTTTCTTTTTTCTATTCTACATACTACATCCGACTAATAATAATCTAGTTAGTATGCAGTAGGCATACTATTGGGACATACTTTTACTCTTTTATTTCATCATAACATGGCTCCTTGATCTTGCCTCTTGCTTTTATATCCGGCGCATCCCTGTTTGTTTTCATATGGAGGCTTCGTCGATGTGACGTCACTTCACGTGCGCATTGGATTGTGGGTCAGACTTGTCCAAATAGGATGCAGTTTTCAACACTAACAATCTTGGCCGCATGAAGTAGGAGATCTGGGTACTTCTAACCATCCTAAATCTGGCCACAAGAATCGGGACATCCTAAATCTTTTTTCTACCAAACTATATAGTAGAAAGTATGCGATTCAGAACGCAACCCATATTTATATTATGCTTATGTTGTTGTTCAGCATTTTAAAGCATTTATGTGTTATTTTGGACAATAAAATATATTTCTTAAATACTTTTTTGGGTAAAACACAAACATACAAACTGTTAAAGTGAACAGAATATCTTAATGGATTGATTAAATGCTACTATGGTTTCACTAGCATGTTAGCTCCTAGCATGTAGCATACTAGCAGCTAGCTCGTAGCATGTAGCTACTAGCAAGTCTGACTAACTCACACGGGGAGGTGCGGGTCCCGTTGAGCAGTAGGAATCAGCTCCAGGCGCGTGCGTCGTCGAGGTAAGTCACATGTTTACCTGACGAAGCTCCAGCGTTGACACACAAAGACAGGTTACACTGCAGGTTAACACAGAAGACAGGTTAACACACAGAAGACAGGTTAACACACAGACAGACAGACAGGTTAACACACGAGAGAAGACAGGTTAACACACAGACAGACAGGTTAACACACAGACAGACAGGTTAACACACAGAAGACAGAACACACGCAGACAGGTTAACACACAGAGAGACAGGTTAACACACAGACAGACAGGTTAACACACAGAGAGACAGACAGTTAACCAAAGAGAGACAGGTTAACACACAGAAAAGACAGGTTAACACACAGACAGACAGCAGTTCAACACACAGACAGACAGACAGGTTAACACACAGACAGACAGGTTAACACACAGAGAGACAGGTTAACACACAACAGACAGACAGGTTAACACACAGACAGACAGGTTAACACACAGAGAGACAGACAGGTTAACACACAGAGAGACAGGTTAACACACAGACAGACAGTTACCACGCACAGTAACACACAGAGAGACAGACAGGTTAACACACAGACAGACAGGTTAACACAGAGAGAGACAGGTTAACACATAGACAGACAGGTTCCCAGGGGAGAAAACACATAAATTTCCTAAAGTAATGTTATTATTAATTTTATTATTATTTATTGCTTATGGAAAATACATACATAGGTTTAGTAAAAACAATTCTAACACAATAACTGTGTTATGGAGATTATTTGTCATTCGAGAGGCCAAAAAATAAAATAAAAAGCTGAATTAGCAAACTGCTGACATGGTAGTTTAACTTACTCTGTTAGACAACTGCTTCAGTGAACATTATATGAAGAAAAACACTTTTGGTATAGATGATATATAGATCTAGGTTAGACTAACCTCTGTAAAGTCCAGGAGACAGTCAGAGATATAAGATAGATAGATAGATAGATAGATAGATAGATAGATGGATAGAAGATAAGATGGATGATAGATGATAGATAGATAGTAGAAGATGTGATTAAATGATAGTATGGATATGATGGATAGATGGATTAGATGGAAGATGGATAAGCTGGATAGATAGATAATAGTTTAGATAGATAAGATAGATAGTAGAGTGACTAGCCTCTGTAAGCCCCGGACACGGTTGAGGGGGAAGTGGTCCAGGTGTAAACACCTGCCACTCGGTATTCTTCTGCTCACTGAAGGCTATGGTCCAGAGCGTAGATTGCTGCTGCCACTGCAGTGCCGCCACACCGCAGCGTCCTCATTGATGCCGCTAGGCACTCCAAGGATACTGCAAGGCATTCTGGGTAACACAGGCATTAAGATAGAACTACAACCTGCAAGGCACTCTGGGTAACACAGGCATTAGATAGAACTACAGGAACTGCATACTAACAAGCGCATACTAAAAGTGACACACTAAAAAGTGCACACTAAAAATTCCCACTAAAAAAAGTGATACTAAAAAGTGCATACTAAAAAATTGCAACTAAAAATTGCATACTAAAAGTGCAATACTAAAAAGTGCATACTAAATGCATACTAACAAGTGCTACTAACTAAACTAAAAGTGCATACTACTAAAATGCATACTAAAAGTGCATACTAAATGATACAAAAAGTGATACTAAAATTGCATACTAAAGAATACATACTAAAAAGTGCATACTAACATTCGTGCATACTTAGTGAAAAAAAAATCCCTTTTTGTAAAATGAGTGAATATCTCCTCATGATCCATCCCATAGGTATGTAAATATACGCGATTTATGTGAATTTTTAGACAACAAGCATTCTACAGAATCACCCTTTAAACCTTTTTCTCTCTCTCATCCCCCCTTCTCTCTCTCTTTTTCGCTTGTGTGTGTGTGTGCGTGAGTGTGTGTGTGTGTGTGTGTGTGTGTGTGTGTGTGTGTGTGTGTGGTGAGATGTGTGTGTGTGTGACTTATCAGGTGTGTAGCTGTGGAGTGGTGTGCGGTTGGTTTGGTTTGCAGGTTGAGTTTTCGTGTGTTGTGTGTGTCTGTGAGCGCTCATCGTGAGATTCGTGCACACAACACTCAGCAACCTCACACACCACACAACACCACACACACACACACACACACACACACACAACACACACACACACACACACACACAAACACAACACACCACACACACACACACACATACACACAGTACAGTCACACTGGTGAACTATACTATGAATTTTACTAATAGCATTGGTGGATGAGGGAGCAAGGGGTTCGCGGATTTGATCCGACCCGTGGACCTTAACTGCATGTCATCCCCCCCAATATCTTGAAAATAAATCCAGTGTTAATACACAGCCTAGGCTCTGTAATGGCATGTTTCTAGCTTACAGTGCGTCCCTTTGTTACAGTATAAGGTGTATTTACAGTGTGATTATAGAGCTAAAATATAAGAGTTTTAAAAGTACCTGGAACCTCCCCCAGGTGTGTGTCTCTGTTGTGTGTGTGTGTGTGTCTCTGTCTGTCTGTCTCTGTGTGTGTGTCATCTGTCTGTCTGTCTCTCTGTGTGTCTGTGTGTGTGTGTACCTGGAACCCCCCAGTGTGATGGTGAGAGACACGTCTATAGGTTTGTTGAGGACTCCGGCCACAGACTTGACCAGACTCATGAAGAGCAGCGGGAACCACACGATGCAAATGAGCAACAGCACGATCAGACCGCCCATCCCATACTTCACCACGCGCTTCTTCTTCTGGCCTCTGGGTTGGGGGTAGCGCTATGGAGAGAGGGAGGGAGGGAGGGAGGGAGGGAGGGAGAGGGAGGAGGGAGAGAGGGAGGGAGGGAGGGAGGGAGGGAGAGAGAGAGAGAGGGAGAGAGAGAGAGAGGGAGACATTAGACGCTATAACCATCACATACTTCACTACGCGCTTCTTCTTCTGGCCTCTGGGTTGGGGGTAGCGCTGTGGAGAGACAGACAGACAGACAGACAGACAGAGAGACACTGTGTAAATGCATTAAAGCTGAAGTAAGCGGTTTATTTATGTTAATATACAGTAAGTGTTAAATCGCTCTTTATTCATACAGTGATCACTTACATAATGTGCGCGTTTCATAAAGCCGATCTATTAGTCAGCTGCTCTGCATGTAATCAGCAAATAAACTTTTATCCAGAAGGGTGAATGTTTATGCGCCTACAATGGCGGAGCAGGTAACCCTTTTTTGGTCCATAAAAGGAAAGGATTTTTATTTACCAAGCAAAGAACATCATCAGCCAGAAGTTGTTGCCTATGAGTTTAATGTATGTGTGTGTGTGTGTGTGTGTGTCTGTCTGTCTGTCTGTCTGTGTGTGTGTGTGTACCTTCTCTGACTCTCTCCAGCACTTGAGCACAAAGCAGTGAGCGTAGACGTCTTCCACACAGATCCAGGAGGAGAGAGAGAGAGTGGTGTCGGTCCAAACCCAATCCATCACCGCACGCAGCTCTGTTAGGAAGGGCACCAGACGGAAGCTAGGGAGAGACAGACAGAGAGAGAGAGAGAGAGAGAAGACATACAGAGAGAGAGACAGAGAGAGAGAGACAGAGTGTGAAGCATTTAGCTGTTATTGAAAAAGCATCTGTGAACATCTGGAAAAGCGCTATAAAAATGTCCGCATCATCAGAGGGTGCAATGTGGAATAAAAAAAAATAATTCTCTATAAGAATGTGTTTGTAAAAGCTTTGTATTGTACCAGTTCACTGTGTCTTGTGTGTGTGTGTGTGTGTGTGTGTGTGTGTGTGTGTGTGTGTGTGTGTCTGTGTGTGTGTGTGTGTGTGTGTGTGTGTGTGTGTGTGTGTGTGTGTGTGTGTGTGTGTGTGTGTGTGTGTCTCTGTGTGTGTGTGTGTGTGTGTGTGTGTGTGTGTGTCTCACCCCTGGAACAGGAAGAGGTTGAGGTAGTTGTAGCTCTTGGTGAGGAAGTTTCCCAGGACGCGTGTCGGGTAGCCGGAGCGGATCTGATACGCTGACAGACCAAAGTACACACACTTCACAAAGTACCACAGCTGGGCCACCAGGTTCTGGTTAAAACGCCTGGAGACACACACACACACACACACACACACACACACACACACACACACACACACACACACACACACACACACACACACACACACACACACACACACACACACACACACACACACACACACACACACACACAGCGAAAAAGAGAGAGAGAAGGGGGATGAGAGAGAAAAAGGTTTAAAGGGTGATTCTGGAGAATGCTTGTTGTCTGAAAAATTCACATAAATCGCGTGTTTACATACCCATGGGATAGGATCATGAGGAGATATTCACTAATTTTTACAAAAAGGGATTTTTGTATAATATGCTAATTAGATCAGAAAATGTACTCCCCAGATAAACTTTATGTCATTCTCAATATTTGTCTCATTTACACTTTGTCTCTATCTCAAACCACTTTCAATCCAGAGCCTTATGAAATTTAAGTGTCAAAATCTAGTATTTTTAAAAACAAAACCCGGCGCCTAAAGGGTTAAAGATGTGTTAACTAGAGACAGGTAAAGATTTGTTAACAGACAGACAGACGGACGGACAGACGGACGGACAGACAGACAGACAGACAGACAGACAGACAGACAGACGGACAGACAGACAGACAGACAGACAGACAGACAGACAGACAGACAGACAGGTGTGTTACCTCTCGGTGACCGTGGGCAGAATGAAGAACATCCAGAAGTGAATCCCAAACACCAGAATCACCTGGAAGACCAACTTCCCCAAAACGGTTTTCCTCAAGTAGAGAGCGCGGTCTATCACCATGGTTCCTGATAGACAGACAGACAGAGAGACAGACAGACAGACAGACAGACAGACAGACAGACAGACAGACAGACAGACAGACAGACAGACAGACACGTAAACAAACATTAATCCACTAATAAAAGTCATTAGTTGGACAACATGTCATTGGTCGCCAGGCGTCAGAACATTTTCAAAAACTCAAGAAAAAATAAATCTTAAAGAAACAAAATGCAGCATCTAGGCAACTAACACAAAATGGTCGTATATACTTCAGCGTTTTCCAATAAGAAACCCAATCAGAGCAGATGTAGAGGAGTGTGTGTTGTGTCTTATGATGGTACAACCTATGACAGTACAGTAAATGATTAGTAAAAGGTCTTACTCGGGGGTAAACAGGTAAAGCCCCTATCTCACTGGGCTGCGACAGTGTGCGACAAGTTGGAGAAACAATATTTGCGAGAAAATATGCAAATTAGCAACAACTTTATCTTGCAGTCTCACTGAGTTGGTTCCTCACGACACGTTTGCGAATGTCCTGGCCAACACTTGCCGGGAGGTCGCATTTATGTCTCGAGAACGTCTGGCGAGCGTCGCACAAACGGAATGTCAGTCTCATTTTTGTCTCAAATCAGTCGCAAATCAGTCGCAATGTAGTTTCATATATATCGCCAAACCCACGCAAAGTTGTCTCACACTTCTCTCACTTTCTGACTCGCGGAGACTAAATTGAGAAGGGTTTGCGACGCGTTTGAGACACATGCGACGACTCTGAGACTATTTTGAGACTAGATTTGTTGCACACTTTTTTTGAACATGTTCAAAATTCATGCGACAGGACTGCGCGGCTCTGCGACTCATGAGAGGAATTTGAGAAAACCTCCGCGAACGTTTGGAGACAGTTTAGAGACTCCCTCGCGAATGCAGTCTCCAACTTGTCTCAAACAGTCACAGCCCAGTGAGATAGGGGCTTAAACATACAGAACAGACAGACAGACAGACACACAGACAGACAGACGGACAGACAGACAGACAGACAGACAGACAGACAGACAGACAGACAGACAGACAGACAGACAGACAGACAGACAGACGGACAGACAGACAGACAGACAGACAGACATACCAAACTGTATCAGAACCATGACCAGAAAGGCTTCAGGAACTTGATCCTCAGAGAGAGAGGAAGTGATGTCAGCGGCCGCAGAGTGTTTCTGACAAAATAAAATACCAGAAAGAGATTTAGCAAAATAAAAGATTTTAAACCAGAATCCACACACACCCACACACACACACACACACACACACCCACCCACACACACACACACACACACACACACACACACACACACGGTTTTACCCCGAAGGCCCAGAATCCGAACACGATGATGATGAAGTCCACGGTGTCGGCGAGGAACATGAGAACATAGACGTCTGTGACCGCGCTGTACTCGGGCTGGACCAACGCTCTGAAGAAATGCATTATGGGACGGTACACAGACACACACCTGAGACACACACAGACACACACACACACAGACAGACAGACAGACAGACAGACAGACAGACACACACACAGACAGACAGAGACACACACACACAGACGGAGGGAGAGAGGTTAGACTAAAGATGATCATTTACATAAGTATAACACTGACTAAATCTTGTTACAATCAGCTGTGCTTATGTTTCATCAGACAGACAGATAGGGCTGGCCCGAATTATTCGAATATTCGAATACTCGTTCGGAAAATTTGTATTCGGAGCTTAAATTAGTATTGGAGCTTTTTTTTTTTTTTTTTTTTTTTTAATTATTTTTTTTTTTTTTTTTTATAATTTTTTTTTTTCCAATTTTTTTTTTGCAAGAAGCTAGTACTGCAATATAATGTCATCAAATAATTTTATATTTGGATATAAAAGTTAGTAATATTGTAGTAGTAGTAGTAGTATTGCTCATTTAGGAGGATATTACATCACTAAGTGTCATAGCGCATCCATTACTTCACCTCCGAGCGCGTAAATCTTCAACAAAATATGCAGATACTGTCAAAATCGGTTCCAGGGAGTATATAGGGATTATTAACGTTTAAAAAAAAAAAAGTTTTTTTTTTTTTTTTTTTTTTTTGATGGTGTGTTTTTCTGGAACGAATATTCGAATATTCGCTCGGAAAAACCAACAAATATTCGAAGCCTGAAAAATGGCATTCGGGCCAGCCCTACAGACAGACAGACAGACACACACCTGCTGACGGAGACCCTCTTGGCTCTGATTGACAGCTCTGTGAGTTTCTGCAGCATCAGGTCAAACCTCCCGGGAGGCGGAGTCCTGGAGCTCACGCTGCCTACACCCACGAAGAAGAAGAAGAAGAAGAAGAAGAAGAAGAAGAAGAAGAAGAAGAAGAAGAAGAAGAAGAAGAAGAAGAAGAAGAAGAAGAAGAAGAAGAAGAAGAAGAAGAAGAAGAAGAAGAAGAAGAAGAAGAAGAAGAAGAAGAAGAAGAAGAAGAAGAAGAAGAAGAAGAAGAAGAAAGAAGAAGAAGAAGAAGAAGAAGAAGAAGAAGAATGAGGAAGTATGACATTAAAGTACATTAACACAGCCATTTTGAAAAGGCAAAATCAAAATAATATTAATCCAACTCATTGCTCCTTTGGATTTTAAATAAGTGCATGTAAACATTATCATAATGTTAATGTTTATTGTAGAAACAGATTTAGGATGTTCGAATTATTGTGGCAACATTTAGTATGCTTAGAAATACCCAGATGCCTACTACATCTGGTTCAGGATTTTAAAGGTGCGAACACACTGCACATCGCCGCGCGGCGAGATTACAGAGAAAGTCAATGTATTTCGAGCGCCGCCGCGCGAATCGGCGGCGGCCGGCGGCGAGCGGTTCACGCGGCGCGGCCAGGGGCGGCGCGGCGCGAATCGGCGGCGCGAAGCGGCCGCCGCAGAAGTTGAAAATATTGAACTTTTCGCCGCCGGCCGCGCCGCGATAGCCAATCAGCGTTGAGCTCCTCCCGACGTCACTCACTTCGGGACCACGTGCACATTCAATGAGTCATCGGGCGGCGGGCGGCGGCCGGCGGCCGGCGGCGGACACAAATGAGCCAAATGAGCCAAAATTATCAGGCGGCGCGGATCCTGCGATCCTGCGGCCAACCGCCGCGCCGCAGAGTGCAGTGTGTTCGCACCTTTAGTGTTGAAACCAGCAGCTTTATGGAGGTTCTGACCCACAATCCACTGCAGCAGAAATTACATCACATGGACTGAGCCTCCCAGTGAAAACAACCAGCGATGAGACGGATATATAAGCAAAGAGGCAAGTTCAAGGAGCCATGTTAGGATGAAATAAATAAGTTAAAGTATGTCCCAATTGTAGCATACTGCATGCTAACTAGATACTGTTTATGATCAACTATAGTATGCATACTAAATTGAAAGGGTATACGATTTGGAACACAGCCCACTGTCCAGGTCACATGGTTTGGTGTGTAGGTTTGTTTGTTTCACACACACACACACACACACAACACACACACACACACACACACACACACACACACACACACACACACACACACACACACACACACACACACACACACACACACACACACACACACACACACACACACACACACACACACACACACGTTTCTACCTGCAGACTGCTGGGTGGAGCTAGAGCGCGTCCGTCTCCGTCCCCGTTGCCGTAGTGCGTTGCCGGGGTCGACCGTATCCAGGGGCGTGTCACAGTCAGCTGTCTGGTCGTCATGGTGAACGTCGGTCTCCGTGGTAACACTCTGGTCCCACAGGCCATGACACTGTGGCAGAAGAAAAAATATTTTTCTGTGATGTTTTTTTTTTTTTTTTTTTTTTTAGATATTTTTTGGGGCATTTTTATGCTTTATTTGACAGTGTGAAGAGACAGAGGTGAAATGGGGCAGAGAGGGGAGTGACATGCAGAGAACGACCGCGGGCTGGAATAGAACCCGGGTCCGCTGCTGGCCGAGGCCCATGGGGGGGGGGACGCCCTACCAACTGAGCTAAGGGCGCCCCCTCTGGCATGTTTTTTGATTTTATAATTTTTAATTTATTTGAAAAAAAAAAAAAAAAAATGTCTGTCTGTCTGTCTTACCTTCAGTATAGCTCGGTGGTAGAACAGGGCTAGCAGCTGTAGCAGGTCACAGAGCACGTAGCCTTCCTTCCGCTCCACTCCCAGGATGTTAGGAGGGTGAAAGGGCTTCACTCGGTCCACCTCAAGCTTCTGGTTGAACGGGAAGAAACCAAACTGGAAGAAATACTTCACCACGATGGTCACCTAGGAGACAGACAGACAGACAGGGGAGGGGGGTTAGACAGAGAGACAGACAGAGAGACAGAGAGACAGACAGGGGAGGGGGGTTAGATAGAGGGACAGACAGAGAGACAGGTGAGGGGGGGTTAGACAGAGAGACAGACAGGGAGGGGGTTAGACAGAGGGACAGACAGAGAGACAGACAGACAGGGGAGGGGGGTTAGACAGAGGGACAGACAGAGAGACAGACAGGGAGGGGGGTTAGACAGAGAGACAGACATGAACTCCATTACCAGAAGCCACATCAGAAGACATCAACGCAATGCAGAATGAGGCTGTTGACTCTGCAACCTCACAATGAAGCAAGCACATGGAACAGCTGGTGGAAAACTAGCTCACGGTAGATAGCTAACGTTAGCCCAGTACCTCTGTATGGTAAACGAGCTAGCATTAGCCCCAGTACCTCTGTATAGATGATGGTAAACATTAGCACAAATAGATGATGGTAAACAAGCTAACATTAGCCCAGTACCTTTTGACCACCACCGGTATGACTGTGTGTGAACGAATTGAACCTGGAACCCTGTAAAGCGCTTTGAGTCACAGAGAAATAAAGCGCTATATAAATCCAATCAATTATTATTATTATTATTATTACCTCTGTGTAGATTATAGTAAACGAGCTAGCATTAGCCCCAGTACCTCTGTATAGATGATGGTAAACATTAGCACAGATATATGATAGTAAACGAGCTAACATTAGCCCAGGGGAGGGGGTTAGAGAGACAGACAGACAGACAGACAGACAGGGGAGGGGGTTAGAGAGACAGACAGACCGACAGGGGAGGGGGTTAGAGAGACAGACAGACAGGGGAGGGGGTTAGACAGAGAGACAGAAACCTCTGTGTAGATGATAGTAAACAAGCTAACATTATTATTAACATTAGCCCAGTACCTCTGTGTAGATGATAGCGGTCATCCAGAAGGTCTTGCTGGGCCGGGGCACAGAGAGCATGGCCCAGAGGAAGACCAGCACAGGCAGAACCAGAGTGAGACAGCTGGCCGAGACCATGTGGTTCCACACCATCACCAGGTAGCACACTGTCTCCGACCTGAAACACACACACACACACACACACACACACACACACACAACACCACACACACACACACACACACACACACACACACACACACACACACACACACACACACACACACACACACACACACACACACACACACACACACCACACACACACACACACAACACACACACACACACAACACACACACACACACACAGGGTTTAGTTATTTATTTATTTTATCTTTTTGCTTTTTTAATGCATATTCTAACCACAACACCACAAGCTCCCCCAGTACTAGATTCCCTACCTGTGTATAACTCACCTTGCTGCCGATACAGACAGACAGACAGACAGACAGACAGACAGACAGACAGACAGACAGACAGACAGACAGACAGACAGACAGACAGACAGACCTTGACCAATTGAGGGGTGACCCTCATTTACAATGACGTCGAGTATATATAGATAAATGGATTGTATAAATATAAAAAAAATAAAAATTATAGTATCAAGTTGTATATTTTGTAGCTGTAGAAAAGGGGTAGGATCAAATAAGTGTATACTTTTTCCTACTCCTTTTCAGGCATATCAATTCAATATGTTATTTGTTTATTTTTTGTTTATTTTTATTTCTTTTGTGAAATCATTTGAACATATTTTTTTATTGTATTTTCATGCTTTTAATTTTTCTTTTTTTTTATATGTCTGAAATAAATTGAATCAAAAAAAAATCAGACCTTGCAGCCAAGATGTTGTACAGCGCGTAGCACAGCTGCAGCAGTTGGTGTTGGTTTCCATAGAAACAGTCTGAGGCCTCCAGCTCCGGGTCCTGGAACGTCCTGCAACACAGAATGTAATGAGCATCTATCTATCTATCTACTACTATCTATCTATCTATCTATCTATCTATCTATCTATCTATCTATCTATCTATCTATCTATCTATCTATCTATCTATCTATCTATCTATCTATCTATCTATCTATCTATTCTAAATTTAAGTGTGAGAGGTCCTGTGTTCAAATCCCGGACGAGCCCCCAAATTGGTCATTCTTATAAACCCAATATCTCCAGAACGCTTTGAGGGATTTTCTTCAGACTTTGCACTAATGTCCACTCTGACTCTCTCTCTCTCTCTCCCTCCCTGTCTCTCTCCCTCTCTCTCTCTCTCCCTCCCTGTCTCTCTCTCTCTCTCTCACTCTCTCTCTCTCTCTCTCCTCTCTCTCTCTCCCTCTCTCTCTCTCTCTCTCTCACTCTGACTCAAAGATGAACTGAGTAGATTTTGGAGGTCAAAGGTCAAAGGTTACTGTGACCTGTCTGTGTGCTAATGTCTAAGAACGGTGTGATGGAAGACTAAAGGAGTTTTGAAAACTTGAGATTTTCAAACTGCGGTTTAACTTGAAACCTGGATATCAGCCTATAACCTTTTCACTGTCTGTCGGTCTTTGTGTTTAAAGTCATCAGTGTTACATGCTGTTACAGGCATTAAAATCAACAAAACCACAAGGGTACCCATATTTTTGCACAGCCAGTTTTTCACATTTTATTTTATTTCATACAACCAAATACTGCTTTTCAAAAAATCTTTGTTTGGAAGACATCCCAGTACTTAGCTGTTCCTGGTAAATTAAAGACATACCACTTTTATATTTTTTTTAGTGAAAGCAGAGTCAATTATAATGCCGGCTGAGAGGGGTTCCCAAACTTTTTCATATGATTGTATAACTGACCTGTTTTTGAGCAGCTCGCTGGCGGTCAGCTGCTGGGTCCTAGAGAAGTCGTTTTCCTGGTCCAGCCCCAGAGCCAGGCTGTAGGAGGGCGGCAGTCCCGCGTCAACAAGCTCCTCACTGCTCAAACACAGTGAGTAAATATTATACTAGTGAGTGAGTGAGTGAGTGAGTGAGTGAGTGAGTGAGTGAGTGAGTGAGTGAGTGAGTGAGTGAGTGAGTGAGTGAGTGAGTGAGTGAGTGAGAGTGAGTGAATACAGTAAAATAATAGAGGGTGAAAAGTGAATAGGAAACAGGGAATAAATAACAATTGTTTAGATAACTGTGAGATATTCGGTGTGCACTTTACTGTATGTTTATAGGGTTTAAGATCGCCGTGCTCACATGTATTACGCTATCTGACATTTGGGTTTTAAAATATTTCTACCAAATTCACAATACTTTTTTTTGTCATTAAGAGCATTTCCGTTTAGTAATGTAGAGATGAAGATTGAAGAACAATCCAGACTGGTCTCTGAATTATTTCCAGAGATGTATATACTACATTTCATTTTGATGTAAATAATAGAGGGTGAAAAGTGAATGTTGTATCACCCTTGCCAGTATTAGCCATATTGCCACAACCGCTGAACAGCATCAATAAGGACTATATAGATACTAGTGGGTGAAGTGGGGAACCCTTTGCACACCCTTCTGTTTCCAGGTTACAGGCAGATTCTCTGACACACACTTCCATGAAAGCACAGAGAGTGTTTGATTTTTATTAAATTTTTTTTAAGATATTTTTTTGGCATTTTTTTTAAGCTTTTTTGATAGTGTAGAGACAGAGTTGAAATAGGGGCAGAGAGGGGAGTGACATGCAGAGAACGACCGCGGGCTGGAATCGAACCCGGGTCTGCTGCTGGCCGAGGCCCATGGGGGGGACGCCCTACCAACTGAGCTAAGGGCGCCCCCTTTGATTTGATGTTTAACATAATTAATAAAACAATAATCTCCGGTTGACTTTTCAGGAAGTAAAAAAAATGAAAACTTCAAACAATGTCGCTGTTTATGTGATCCAAAACAGGATTCTTAATGTAGTACATAAAATACTTTAAATGTAAAATAATACGATATAAAGCTTCAAATAATGCATCAAAAGTTCAGCTATATAGATACTACATGTCATTGTGATGTCACTCCAGCTCTGACCTGTAATTGGTTGTTTCTTCCTCTGATGATGATGATGATGATGATGATGCGGATCTGACTCTGTCCATGCGGGTCAGTCTGGGCCGCCATCTTTGTTTGGCTCTCGCTGCAATGCATTCTGGGCAATGCTCCACCTCTGCTTCTTCTTCATGTGTTTCAGGACTCACTCCCTCTTCTTCTTCTGCTTCACTTCCTGTCTGTGCGTAGCCCTGCCCCTCGGCCTCATGGGAAGTGTAGTCCAGGTCTTGGTTAGAACACGACCCTGAACCGTGGACATATAAAGAAATGGGCTGTGTTAAAAAAAAGCCATACTTACATCCTCCCTCCTACATACTCAACATGTATATTATACACCATGCTGTCTACTTAACAATCACGTCAAAATGAGTATGAGTAGGACGTTAGTAGGGCCTTCCAAACACAGCCATAGACACCGGATTAAAACATGGTTACTGGGAGGAGGAACCAGAGACCTCATGGTTACTGGGAGGAGGAACCAGAGACCTCATGGTTACTGGGAGGAGGAACCAGAGACCTCATGGTTACTGGGAGGAGGAACCAGAGACCTCATGGTTACTAGGAGGAACCATAGATCTCATGGTTACTGGGAGGAACCAGAGACCTCATGGTTACTGGGAGGAGGAACCAGAGACCTCATGGTTACTGGGAGGAGGAACCAGAGACCTCATGGTTACTGGATAGGGGGAACCAGAGACCTCATGGTTACTGGGAAGAGGAACCAGAAACCTCATGGTTACTGGTTGGACCCCTAGTTGTAGTTATTTAGGGCTGTTTGTAGTCCTACCTGCTTGCCCCTCGGCATCATGGGTAGTGTAGTTCAGGCCTGAGTCTCGAGAGCCTTTCAGCATCTGCTCCTGGTAGTAAAGATGGATGGCCTCTCTGGTGGGAACGCGACCCTGAACAGACACAGCAATCCGCCATTTTAGTTGTAGTTCTTGTTTACTGGGATTCAAAGAACCATACTCTACTTTCACCACATTGGATTATTTTCTGCTTTTATTTGAAACATGAATTTCCATAGAAATGGGAAACTGCTGATCACAAAAAATTGTATATTTAGAGTTTATATCAAAAAAATAAATACTTGATTATTCCTGCATGATTTGGTAATCTTTCATTTAAAAAAAATCTTTTCTGCATGTTCTGGTAATAATTTAACTCTGGCTTCAAAAACAGGATTACA
>CM047525.1:26874167-26876667 GCA_026122265.1 Ammodytes dubius
TGTAGTGTAGTAAAAAGACTAAAACTCTTCTGTACTTTAGTATGTAGTGCAGTAAAAAGACTAAAACTCTTCTGTACTTTAGTATGTAGTGTAGTAAAAAGACTAAAACTCTTCTGTACTTTAGTATGTAGTGTAGTAAAAAGACTAAAACTCTTCTGTACTTTAGTATGTAGTAAAAAGAATATGTGTATGTGATTTGGAACGCAGGGTAAATATTCAGATGTTCAGATGTTTAAATGACATCACAGACACACACCTGAAGAGGCAGACAGACAGACAGACAGACAGACAGACAGACAGACACACACACACAGACAGATAGACAGACACTCACCTGAAGAGGAGGGGCTTCACCTGTCCCGACCAGGACCAGGAAGTGCACAGCAGCTGGAAACACAACAGGTAAGGGAGGGAAGAGAGGGAGGGGAAGAGGATGCCTGGAGAGAGAGAGAGAGAGGAGAGAGAGAGAGAGAGAGACATAGGGTTACTATGGAGGAGAGAGAGAGAGAGACATAGGGTTAATATGGAGGAGAGAGAGACAAAGAGAGAGAGGAGAGGGAGGGGAATAGCATGCCAGTTGGGAAACAAGGGTGTCAAACACATTTTCACAAAGGGCCACTCACTCTACGACATGATAATCGCCAGACTTGTTTTATCCAAAAATAAAAACAACTTATCTATGAATATATTGTATATAACCTGTGTACCATAGGCCATGTTTCATTTTAACATTTTGGAGGTGGGGGTAATGGCCACTACTACCTGTGATCCCCAGCTGATAGATAGATAGATAGAGAGATAGATAGATAGATAGATAGATAATGATAGATAGATAGATAGATAGATAGATAGATAGATAGATAGATAGATAGATAGATAGATAGATAGATAGATAGATAGATAGATAGATAGATAGATAGATAGATAGATAGATAGATAGATAGATAGATAGATAGATAGATAGATAGATAGATAGATAGATAGATAGATAGATAGATAGATAGATAGATAGATAGATAGATAGATAGATAGATAGATAGATAGATAGATAGATAGATAGATAGATAGATAGACAGATACCTGTGATCCCCAGCTGTGCAGTCAGGAGAACCTTTCCTCCGCTGGTCGTCATGGTTCCAACAAACTGACGCAGTTTAGAAACCAGGAAGTCCAGTTCAGCTAGAACCCTGTTCCTCTGTCCCTCCACTGAGGCTGACTCACACTCTGCCTCCTGACACACACACACACACACACACACACACGCACGCACACACACACACACACACACACACACACCCCACACACACACACACACACACACACACACACACACACACACACACACACACACACACACACACACACACACACACACACAACACACACACGAAAACATTTTTTTAACTATTTTTGGGCATTTTTGCTTCTTATTAGACAGTGTGTAGAGACAGAGATGAAATGTGTCAGAGAGGGGAATGACATGCAGAGAACGACCCGGGCTGGATTCTAACCCGGGTCTGCTGTGAAGAGGACTGAGACTCTATGGGGGGGGGGGGGGAGAGGGGGGAGAGGGGGTCTAACCATCCATTGTATAGTATGTCTCTACCAGCTTTGCCCATCTAGAGACTGATATGTTTGCCCATTCTTCTTTTGCAAAATAGCTCAAGCTTCAGATTTAGCATCAGATTGGATGGAGAGCGTCTGTCAACAGCAATGTTCAAGTCTTTCCAGAGATTCTGAATTGTTTTTAGGTCTGGACTTTGACTGGGCCATTCTAACACATGACTATGCTTTGATCTAAACCATTCCTTTGTAGATCTGGCTGTATGTTTAGGGTAGTTGTCCCTCTGGAAGGTGAACCTCTGCCCCAGTCTCAAGTCTGTTGCAGACTCTAACAGGTTTTCTGTCCTGTATTTGGCTCCATCCATCTTCCCATCAACTCTGACCAGCTTCCCTGTCCCTGCTGAAGAACAGGACCCCACAGCATGATGCTGCCACCACCATGTTTCACTGTGGGGACAACTACCCTAAACATACAGCCAGCTCTACTATGGAATGGTTTAGATCAAAGCATAGTCATGTGTTAGAATGGCCCAGTCAAAGTCCAGACCTAAAAACAATTGAGAATATTGAGAAAGACTTGAACATTGCTGTTCACAGACGCTCTCCATCCAATCTGATGCTGAATCTGAAGCTTGAGCTATTTTGTAAAGAAGAATGGACAATATATATATCAGTCTCTAGATGTGCAAAGCTGGTAGAGACATACCCCAATAGATTTGCAGCTGTAATTGCAGCGATAGGTGGACTGGTTCTACAAAGCATTGACTCAGGGGGGCTGAATACTTTTGCACGCCACACTTTTCAGTTTTTTATTTATAAAAAAAATGTAAAACCACGTTTCATTTTCATTCCACTTCACAGTTATGCTCCACTGTGTGTTGGTCTATCACATGCAATCCCAATAAAATAAATGTACGTATGTGGTTGTAATATGACA
>CM047525.1:26881667-26884167 GCA_026122265.1 Ammodytes dubius
GTGTGTGTGTGTGTGTGTGTGTGTGTCTGAGTGTGTGTGTGTGTGTGTGTGTCTGAGTGTGTGTGTGTGTGTGTGTGTGTGTGTGTGTGTGTGTGTGTGTGTGTGTGTGTGTGTCTGAGTGTGTGTGTGTGTGTGTGTGTGTGTGTGTGTGTGTGTGTGTTGTGTGTGTGTGTGTGTTGTCATCACTGTGCGTTCCTCAGCGCTGTGACATCATAATAATAACCTGTCATTACGATGACATCACAGTTGAACTTGTTCAGACACAAAGTGGAAAAGGTTCAGATCAATCAGACACTGCTACTCACTGTGTGTGTGTTTGTGTGTGTGTGTGTGTGTGTGTGTGTGTGTGTGTGTGTGTGTGTGTGTGTGTGTGTGTGTGTGTGTGTGTGTGTGTGTGTGTGTGTGTGTGTGCGTGTGTGTGTGTGTGTCTGTGTGTGTGTGAAGCTACTCTCACTCTCCTGACTAACAGTCATCACCTCATATTTACCTTTTTATCTGAAAGAAACTGGTCCAACTCCTGACCTTTTCAAATTGATTAGCCCTGGGGCAGACTGACGGAAGCGTGGCTGCCATTCAGCGCCTACGGCCCCTCAGACCACCACCTCAAACATACAGCAGTCATACACATTCACACCAGGCAAGGTGGGTGAAGTGTCTTGCCCAGGGACACAACAACTGTGACACAGGTGGCAGGGCGGGGATCGAACCGCCAACCCTTTGATCATTGGCCGACCCGCTCTACCACCTGAGCCACAGTCGCCCCAAAATATATCCGATCTGCCTGTTCACTACAGAGGTTTGGTCCTTGGTACGGCTGACTGACTCAGATGGTAGAATTACTATCAAGTGTCTTAATGCTTTGTGTTTTCCCCGAATATATAAGGTTCCCCCAACTGTATTAATGCGTTTTTGTTCTCCACATTTTTTTTTTTGCGATTTTTTTTTCTCGAAAATTCCCAAAAATAGTCAAAAAACACAAAAAGTTGGAAAAACACAATTTTTTTTGTGACTTTTTTTGCGACATGTGACTTAAGATGGGTTAGAGAGAAAAAAAAAACCTAACCCTAACCCTGGATAATAACCCTGCCATGACCTCTTGTCCTAACCCTAATCGCCTTTTACCTAAACCTAACCACACCAAGAATGACTCTACAGATCGTAGGTTGAACATCAGGAAAGGTGATCGATGTCGGATAATAAGAAAGGCTTTTTGGACAAGTGAGATATATGATGTAATATTGAGATGAAGTGTTTCTTACCTGAGGTGTGTGTGTGTGTGTGTGTGAGAGAGTCTTACCTGAGGTGTGTGTGTGTGTGTGTGTGTGTGTGTGTGTGTGTGTGTGTGTGTGTGTGTGTGTGTGTGTTAGTGTGAGTGTGTGTGTCTTACCTGAGGTGTGTGTGTGTGTGTGTGTGTGTGTGTGTGTGTGTGTGTGTGTGTGTGTGTTACCTGAGGTGTGTGTGGGGCTCTGCAGCAGAGGAAGCAGCAGCAGCAACAGAACGTAGACCAGAGAGAATCCATTGTACCGCAACACACACGCTGTGGACACAACAACACATTAATCTGTCTGTCTGTCTGTCTGTCTGTCTGTCTGTCTGTCTGTCTGTCTGTCTGTCTGTCTGTCTGTCTGTCTGTCTGTCTGTCTGTCTGTCTGTCTGTCTGTCTGTCTGTCTGTCCGTCCGTCCGTCCGTCCGTCCGTCCAATACATATATCAATACAGTAACCTTTGACCTCCTAGTTATATTCATCCTCCATTCCAAATATTCTTTCTTTTTTCTATTCTACATACTACAGCTGATAAAAAGAATCTAGTTAGGATGCAGTAGGCATACTGTTGGGACATACTTTTACTCTCTTATTTCATCCTAACATTGCGCCTTGATCTTGCCTCTTGCTTTTATATCCGTCTCATCCCCGTTTGTTTTCATATGGAGGCTTCGTCGATGTGACGTCACTTCACGTGCGCAGTGGATTGTGGGTCAGAATCGCCCAAATATGATGCAGTTTTCAACACTAAAAATCTCGGCCGCATGAAGTAGGACATCCGGGTACTTCTAACCATCCTAAATCTGGCCACAAGAATCGGGACATCCTAAATCTTTTTTCTACCAAACTATATAGTAGAAAGTATGGGGACTGGATCACAGGGATAGTTCATCTTTGTCAGAGTGAACAGGGTAGCGCCCCCTCTGGACCAAAGCACAGCATGCTGTCCTAAAGATCTTTGCTAGCGCGTGCCGGCGTGTGCACATAAAACACACACACACACACACACACACACACACACACACACACACACACACACACACACACACACACACACACACACACACACACACACACACACACACACACACACACACACACACACACACACAGGTTAGTATGAGACACACACACACACACACACACACACACACACACACACATATATATTTATGTACAGGCTTGTGTACATACGAACGATTCATGAGTAAATAAAGATCTGTGTTTGGACACAAC
>CM047525.1:26889167-26894167 GCA_026122265.1 Ammodytes dubius
ATAAACTAATATCCTAGATCCCGGTAACATGTTCAGACGGTCCAGTCCACATGTGTCCGTTTGTCTCTGTCGCTGGAGCTTTTGGGAATGTGAGAACTTTCTTTTCTTCTCTTCACTCTGAAAAACACACGGAGCTCCTTAGCCCCGCCCACCGCCGGCTGCCTGCGCCAATCAGGAGGCAGGAGGAGTCTGTCAATCTCACCACACTGACAGAGAGACAGGCAGAGAGACAGACAGACACAGAGAGAGAGAGAGAGAGAGAGAGCGAGAGGAGAGAGAGAGACAGAGAGAGAGAGAGAGAGAGAGAGAGAGAGAGAGAGAGAGGAGAGAGAGAGAGACAGGCAGACAAATGGACAGACAGACAAACAGACACACACACACACACACACACACACACACACACACACACACACACACACACACACACACACACACACACACACACACCACACACACACACACACACACACACACACACACACACACACACACACACACACACACACACACACACACTGTCATTCACTCCAAATTAAATCAGGAGGACACGCCCTTATCAGATAATGAAATAAAACGGATTAATAACTGGACGTGAATCAGATCCATTATGACTCAATCTCTGTTCCTTCAGTTTCTAGTGTCTGTCTCCCTCCGGTGGCCGCGGGCACACACTGCAGTCTGAAGTCTTTACTAAAACACACACACACACACACACACACAGAGGGAGAACACACACACACACACACACACACACACACACACACACACACACACACACACACACACACACACACACACACACAGACACACACACTGCAATCTGACTCAAGTCTACTAAAACACATTCTACGTCTGATCATAAAAAGAATCTAGTTAGGATGCAGTAGGCATACTATTGGGACATACTTTACTCTTTTATTTCATCATAACATGGCTCCTTGATCTTGCCTCTTGCTTTTATATCCGTCTCATCCCTGTTTGTTTTCATATGGAGGCTCCGTCGATATGACGTCACTTCTGGTGCACACTGGATTGTGGGTCAGAATCGCCCAAATAGGATGCAGTTTTCAACACTAATAATCTTGGCCGGATGTAGTAGGACGTCCGGGTATTTCTAACCATCCTAAATCCGACCACAAGAATCAGGACATCCTAAATCTTTTTCTACCAAACTAAATAGTTGAGAGTATGGGGACTGGAACACAGGGACCAAACTACATCAGCAAAACATCCAGATGTCTAGACAGTGTGAATGGCCACACTACAAATCCCATAATCCTCTGCTCCCAGCTGTGTGTGTGTGTGTGTGTGTGTGTGCGTGTCAAAGTGTGTATCTCTGTGTGTCTGTGTGATTGATTGTGTGTGTATGTTTGTGAGAGAGAGAGAGAGAGAGGAGAGAGAGAGAGAGTGTGCGTGTGTGTGTGTGTGTGTTATCTGTGTGGGAGGGGCTTGATCTGACCGAGTAAAGATTATAATCCATCAGAACAACAGACGGACACACACACACACACACACACACACACACACACACACACACACACACACACACACACACACACACACACACACACACACACACACACACACACACACACACACACACACACACACACACACACACACACACACACGGACAGAGGAATGTTCCACCATCTTTATCACTGAACATTCTTCCTCTCCATCTCCGAGGCTTCATCACCTGCTCAGGTAAACTGTGATGTCACTACTATCATGATGTCATCTCAGTGTTTAGTTAACTCTAGTGGACATTATTCTAGAGAATGTTTGGATTTAAAGGGACAGACACGCGACGGTGGTGTGTGTTACGATGGGTCGGGGGGAGAGGGCACTGGTGGTAGTCTGAACTCTTTGGCAATGTTTTGTGTTTTAATTATAAATCTTTGTTGTGTTTGTTTATGTGTTTATGTCCAATATGTGCTGAGGACAATGATACTCTGTTTAATGTAAAATCCTAATGTAACCCAGTAAATCTGTGTGTGTCCCGCTCTGTGTGTCTGTGTGTGTGTGTGTGTGTGTGTATCATGTGACCTACATCCATCTTTTTCATTATTTTCATCACTTCATCTCGTAGACTTACTGGGTTAGGGTTAGTTACTGTGTGTTCAGGTCAGAGATGTTACTCAATGCATGCATGCTATCTATCTATCTATCTATCTATCTATCTATCTATCTATCTATCTATCTATCTATCTATCTATCTATCTATCTATCTATCTATCTATCTATCTATCTACCTATCTATCTATCTATCTATCCATCTATCTATCTATCTATCTATCTATCTATCTATCTATCTATCTATCTATCTATCTTTCTAATGCATCACTCTAGTTCTGCCTGAAGTCTAATGTAGAAGAGAAGCAGCTTTAAATTATTTTCCAAGTTTATTTTTGTAAACTGAGACTGAAAAGAGTCTCAATGGGATATCCATAAAGGTTTAAAAAGATATATATATATATATGTGTGTGTTTGTTGCACATTACCCAATAGCACTAGACCTTGGTAATTACAAATACAAACAAAAAGTAATAGATAGATAGACGCCAGCAAGTTACTGCTATTAATTATACAATATTCTTACTGTTGAATATTTTACAGTTTTTGAAAGTAAAAGTGAAATGCATTATTTCTCTGTGATTGTTTGAAAATAAATTAACATTCTGATTAGATGGTTGCAAGTAGATCTGATAAATGTTTACTTCAGACAGGTATCATTTAATACAATAACTCAATGTAGCAAATTAAAATATCAAACATTACATATCTTTTGTTCTGTGGCCTAAAGACATATGCACAGCATACATTAATATTGAAGTGATGCCAAATAAGCAGTAAACAACTTAAAATATTGTGAATCAAACAGACTTTTATTAAGGGCAGTATTAACAAATACAGCTATACAATTTTGATGTATTTAATGCAATGCATTCTCTGTAAACATCTATATGATCATTTGGGAAACTCATGGAAGCCTTGTGGTTTACCTCTTAGAATAGTCCTTTGAGGTAGGCTTCTCTTTTACCTCTTAAACCTGCAGTGTGTAGAATTTTGGGTTTTATTTCCTAGCAGATTTTGGAGAAAGTAATTTTAATATCCATAGGTACATTTAGTTTGGTGCATAATAGCTGAATATTTTTTTTTTATTATTATTTTTTCCCTTTGAAACGGTCTCATATATGTCCATATTTCTGCATATTTTGGACCAAGGCCTAGTGCCGCCATCTTGAAAGTGTCATAGTTGGAATGTCATCAGGTGCATTGTTTAAAATTTAGAATTGTTCTTGTCCTTGAAGGCCACTGTAGCTTCTGTTATTATTCTAAAGGGGTGGGGTTACCCAGGGAGCGTTGCATTCTAGAACTTTGTAGAACTTCCTTGATGATGTCATATTACACACTGCACCTTTAAAGAGTCTTGTGAGATAGGAGCATTCTTAGCTCCAGAAAGAGTCTGGGTGTTTGTAGACTGCTGGTATCTGAGAGGAGTCTTCTGGGTCGGGTAGAGATGACCATCACCTTGCTGTCATTGCTCCTCCATCTTGATTTGATCCAGTGTTGAGACTGTAAAACAGCAACAAAAAAATTGTCAAAATATATCTAGAATTGGGAATGTACATAAACAACTCTGAGTCCATGCTGAAAAAGCTGATGAAGTCTGTTGTGACTAAATGTTGCTTCATCACTCCATCAAAAGTGGAGGAGTGAGAGAGAGAGAGAGAGAGAGAGAGAGAGAGAGAGAGAGAGAGAGAGAGAGAGAGAGAGAGAGAGAGAGAGAGAGAGAGAGAGAGAGAGAGAGAGAGAGAGATGAGAGAGAACGCACTGACCTGATACATGTGTATTGACAGTAGCTGACTTCTTCTGGACCCCCACACTATGTCTTCCCCGGATGGCCTTTGTGCCTCTCTCCAGATTAAGGCCATACCATTGAAGCAGCTGAAATCAGAATAGTCAAAGATTAGACACTGACTGTAAAAATGTAACTATTTTATGGGTTCAAAATTGACAATGTATTACACTTGAAACAGTTGATGTATTAGGCTTCAATTCAAATGTATCGGTGGCATGATACGATAATCAGCTCCACTGCGTCAGCTCTTAACAAGGAGCTAAAGGCTATCCACTAGCTAAAAACAACCAGTAGGCTACTACTCTAAAGAAAAGACTCACTAATGCTCAACACTCTTTGGTTTGAACATACATGGACTCTAACATGCACTTAAGTATAAATGTTTGAGCTAGTTAACTCATCCTCACTGGTAAACAATATTCTAAAATCACATACTCACTTGATAGACAGGCTGCTGAGCATTAGTTTAATTTCAAACATTATCTTAAGCCACTTTTAAGAGTAAATAATTGATCAGGAATATATTACCTTAAAATGTGAAGATGCTCCACTCGATCAATGCAGAGAAGACCTAATGCTGGACTTTGTGTTGATGCGTAGCACATGTCCTTCGAAGTTTGTCCTATGTGCCTGAAAAAGGCCGTTGCCCGCCCACTTTCCAAAAAATACTGTAGTGTACTGTAATTTAAAACGTTACCATACTGTTAAGGGCTTCTGAGCTGTCTTTTCAAATTGACCTTCCCACAATGCATTGCTAAGTACAGTAAAGAACCGTAATACATGAATACAGTGAATTAGTGTTAAAATGTGGCCGTAAATGAACAGCAATTGCTTACAGTGTTGCAAAGTGACACACCTTGTAGGTTTCCTTTATCTGACTCTGAACATGTGTCAGTCAGTAAACTGCTGCTTGTGTCTCTGTTTGATATTTTATTTTTAACTGTTTGAATTATCTAATGTTTTCACACATGAAACATCTGTCTCTTCTCTCCTGTCCACGGATCTACTTCATGTCTGGTGAGTCACACAACACCACACACACACACACACACACACACACACACACACACCACACACACACAACACACACACACACACACACACACACACACACACACACACACACACAGAAGAG
>CM047525.1:26896667-26904167 GCA_026122265.1 Ammodytes dubius
GATGGATGGATGGATGGATGGATGGATAGATAGATAGATAGATAGATAGATAGATAGATAGATAGATAGATAGATAGATAGATAGATAGATAGATAGATAGATAGATAGATAGATAGATAGATAGATAGATAGATAGATAGATAGATAGATAGATAGATAGATAGATAGATTGCTGTCTCTCTTTCAGCCTTCCAATAAATAATCGTCAAAATATCGTCAATCATGATTAATCTCCATGGTAACCACACCTGTCTCTCAGGTGAATCACCATGACGACAGAAGAGGACCAGCCCAGAGAGGCGGAGCTATTCCCCGAGGCCGCCGCCCACTCCACACCTAAACAGGTGAAACACACACACCTCCATATCTGTTTAGATTAACATACACTAGTCTAACCCTAACCCTAAACAGGTGAAACACACACACCTCCATGTCTGTTTAGATTAACAGGTGAAACACACACACCTTTTCTAACCCTAATCTAAACAGATATGTTTTAACATATCTGTTTAGATATGCGGCAGTGGCGAAGTGGGTAGGAAGATTGCCTCTGGAGTGCAGGGTCGGAGGTTCGATTCCTCGCATACCCGCCACATGACACTGAACCCCAAAAAAAGCGCCTTGCATGGCAGCTACTGCCATCGGTGTTTGAGTGTGTGTATGAAATGTAAAAATATGTAAAGCGCCTTGTGACCCTGACTCTGAGAAGGGCGCTATATAAATAAAAGCTTACTTACTTACTATGACTTCCTGGTTCAGGGCGTGGGGGGCCGAGCTCGCAGCCTATTGGCCGAGGACTCAGCCAGTAACCAATCAGCTCGCTCTCCGGTCAGAAACACCTTGAGCTTTAGGACCATGCAGAGCAGAGTCAGTCTGCTGGACGGAGCCCAGTTCACCTGCACTGTGGAGGTGAGACGGGTTAATCTGTCTGTCTGTCTGTCTATCTATCTATCTATCTAATCAATCATCATTAAAGGTGCAGTCAGTGATTCTGGAGAACGGTTGTTGTCAAAATCAATGAATATCTCCTCATGATCCGCTACCTGTCTGTACTGTGTGTGCGCTGAACATAAATCCAGTGTTAATACACAGCCTAGGCTCTGTAAACTGGTATGTAACGGGGACACCGTAGCTAGTAACATCCCTGTTAACAGAGCCTAGGCCAGGGGTGTCCAAACTTTTTTCACTGAGGGCCACATACAGAAAAATCTACGAAGGGCCGGGCCACTTTGCAAAAATAACACATTTATCAGGACATGTAGCTGCTCTGATGTTTAGTTTCATAGTGTCTTCATAAATTGTAATCCTTCTTCACGGCAACACTTTCCTTGCAAATTAAACAGACACATTTCTCCCAGAGCCGGCCCAAGCCTCCATGGGGCCCTAAGCAGAATTTGATTAGGGGGGGGGGGGCCTCTCCAATGTTAGCGCTGCCCAAATCATTGACTATTGTTAAATGCCTTCAGACGCCCAGTGTTTTCTGCTAGTGCAGCAGGGTGAAAATAGTATCCAGCCGAGGTCCCGACCCTCCTAGAGGGTCCGGGGGTATGCCCCCCCGTGAGATTTTTTAAAAAGTGAAATGCATGAATCTGGTGCACTTTGAGAGGAAAATTAAGAGGCTAAATGTGAAGAGTTTTGTATGAATACATAATTTGGAGACACTGGGTCTGATGAATTAGAAGCTATTGAAGAAGAACACATGGATTTTCAAAGAATGGAAAAAAAAAAAAAAAAAAAAAAGGCCATATTACATTACATTAAACACCAAAATGTAGCACAGAATCACTGATGTATTAAATCTTAAAGTTAAAACCTGGTCTGTCTGTCTGTCTGTCTGTCTGTCTGTCTGTCTGTCTGTCTGTCTGTCGTTATAGAAACGTGCTCGCGGCTCTCAGCTGTTCGGTAAAGTGTGTGAACACGTCAACCTGCTGGAGAGAGATTACTTTGCTCTGAGCTACAGAGACGCAGACAACAATACGGTACTGTCTGTCTGTCTGTCTGTCTGTCTGTCTGTCTGTCTGTCTGTCTGTCTGTCTGTCTGTCTGTCTGTCTGTCTGTTTACCTGTCTGTCTGTCTGTCCGTCTGTCTGTCTGTTTACCTGTCTGTCTGTCTACTGGCCTAAAATCTGCAGTGTGTGGAAGTGTCCAATCAGCATTCAGTCCTTTGTCACATGACTCTGCAGTATAAACCTTAAACCTAAAAATATGTATGCACATAAAAATAAGAGTATAACAGTGTGTGTGTGTGTGTGTGTGTGTGTGTGTGTGTGTGTGTGTGTGTGTGTGTGTGTGTGTGTGTGTGTGTGTGTGTGCGTGCGTGTGCGTGTGTGTGTGTGTGTGTGTGTGTGTGTGTGTGGGACCTTTCCTTGTAGAACTGGTTGGATCCCTCAAAGGAGATGAAGAAGCAGGTCAGAGGTCAGTGTCCCTGTGAAATTACAATAAAAAAAATATTTAAAAAGTGTCTCAGTATGGGCGGGCTTAGCCAGCTTTATCCTGATTGGTCTGTTGACTATACACTGATTCCCTTCTGTCTGTCTATGTGTCTGTCTGTCTTTCTCTGTCTGTCTGTCTGTCTGTCTGTCTGTCTGTCTGTCTGTCTGTCTGTCTGTCTGTCTGTCTGCCTGTCTGTCTGTCTCTCTCTGTCTGTCTGTGTGTCTGTCTCTCTCTGTCTGTCTCTCTGTCTGCCTGTCTGTCTGTCTGTCTGTCTGTCTGTCTGTCTCTCAGGCGTTCCATGGAACTTCACCTTTAACGTGAAGTTTTACCCCCCGGATCCCGCTCAGCTGTCTGAGGACATCACACGGTAACACACACACACACACACACACACACACACACACACACACACACACACACACACACACACACTCCAGTGTTAATTTTGGCAGCGAATTCTGATTTAGTCTTAGTCTTAGTCTTTTGAATATCACACCATTTAGTCTTAGTCCTATTCTAGTCATCTGAAATCTTTTAGTCTTAGTCGACTAAATATAAGCAGATTTTAGTTGACTAAATGTACAGCGGACTTAGTCGACTAAGTGTTTCTTTCTTCATTGAATGGTATTAAGGTTTGAATATTTAATACAGACACAGATCTAATGGTTGTAATACAAAACATGTATTCTATTTCATTCGTAATAATCTCACATAAAATCAGTGTACCTGACTGGATGGGGGGAGCTGCTTTGCACTGATTGGATCTCGTCTCCATTCGTCCCGCCCCCTAACAGTTTCGTCTCGTTCCTATTCGTGGACTATAGTGTCAGTTATATTCGTCTCAGTCTTCTTCATCTTATCTGCCTTTTTATTTCGTTTTTATTTAGTTTACGTCCGTGAAAAAGGTTAGTTGACAAATATTTTTCGTCATAGTCTTAGTCAAAAAAATTAACATTGACACACACACACACACACACACACACACACACACACACACACACACACACACAGCTGATAATGCATTCTACCTGTCTACCTGTCTGTCTGCAGCTACTTCCTGTGTCTGCAGCTGAGGCATGACATCGTGTCCGGTCGCCTGCCGTGTTCCTTCGCCACTCAGACCATCTTAGGATCCTACACCGTCCAATCAGAGCTAGGAGACTACGACGCAGGTATCTGTCTGTCTGTCTATCTATCTATCTACCTATCTATCTACATTGATTTAACATTGGCTGGAGATATGTGTTGACCGTAAAACTGTCATGTGTGTTTTGTTAAGCTAAGAGACAAACTACTGTCCTGATGTAAGAGGTTAAACCAATGAATAAATACATCTATGGATAAAAATAATAGAAAATGAAATGCTTAAAGGAGCTGTATGAAGCGGAATGGTTCTTTTCGCTAACTTCCTGTCAGTTACTGCAGTTAGCAGTCCCCTCGCTCGTCCCTACGTCACCACATTAATGCACTGCGGTCTTTACCTGCTCCGCCATTGTAGGCGCATAAACATTCACCCATGTGTCGCTCTGGCGTGCACCGGCAGTGAGACCATGAGTGAGACGAGTGTCGGTTTGTAGCGTTCTCTCTTGTGATTGGATACAAATTTTGGGATCCTCCAATAAGTTTATTTGCCAAGCAGCTGACAGAGATCGGCTTTATGAAACGTGCACATTATGCAAGTGATCACTGTATGAATAAAGAGCGATTTTACATTTATATTAACACAAATAAACCACTTACTGCACCTTTAATGTTTTATAAGGTTAATAGTGTGACTGACTTTGCCTCATTCTGTGTCTAGAGTGATATCAGTCTGTCTTCTCTCTGGGCCAAAAATAGTCAAACCCTAACCCACTAACCCTTCCTCTGATTGTGTGTGTGTGTGTGTGTGTGTGCGTGCGTGCGTGCGTACGTGCGCGCGTGCATGTGTGTGTGTGTTCCAGATGAGTGTGGTCCAGACTACATCAGTGAACTCAGTTTCGCTCCAAATCAGACGAAAGAAATGGAGGAAAAGATCAAAGAGCTTCACAAGACATACAGGTGAATCTATCCATCTATCTATCATACAGGTGATTACATGTTAAAAACATCCTGTTAATACACATCCGAGGCTCTGTAAACTGACATGTAAACAAAGGGCCCAGTGTAGCTGTCAAGGTTTCAGGGAAACGACAGACAAGAACCCAATTGCAGACACGGGAAACAGTTCAGATACAAAAATAGATTTTTATTAAGTGGATGACAAACCAGGTAGTAAGACAGCGTGGCAAAAAAAGTCCAGTTGGGACAGGCAAAAGGGAAAGTCCAAAAACAGGTCAGAACACGAACAGGCAAGCAGGATCAGAACACAGGATGAAATCCGAAAGCTGGGTGAACACACAAAGACATCTGACAATCTGGCAACTGACTGAGGAAACTGAACTGAGATATATACTGGGGCTGATTAACTGATGAGGAGCAGGTGAGTGTGGGGCAGACCAGGTGAATGTAATTAACAGGGAGTGCAGAGCAGGAGGGAGTGGCCGGGTCTGAAGTGACATGAGTTAGAAAGGAAACCAGGAAAACAGACGTAAGAAAACAAACTAAGGTTGCGTTCCGAATCGCATACTTTCTACTATATAGTATGTAGAAAGAAGATTTAGGATGTCCTGATTCTTGTGGCCAGATTTAGGATGGTTAGAAGTACCCGGATGTCCTACTTCATGCGGCCAAGATTGTTAGTGTTGAAAAGTGCATCCTATTTGGGCAATTCTGACCCACAATCCAGTGCGCACGTGAAGTGACGTCACATCGACGAAGCCTCCATATGAAAACAAACAGGGATGCGACGGATATAAAAGCAAGAGGCAAGATCAAGGCGCAATGTTATGATGAAATAAGAGAGTAAAGTATGTCCCAATAGTATGCCTACTGCATCCTAACTAGATTCTTTTTATCGTCGGATGTAGTATGTAGAATAGAAAAAAGAAAGAGTATGCGATTCGGAACGCAACCTAAATACTGGCTGAAGTTGTGACAGTAGCAGCTAGGAACATACTAGTTTACAGAGCCTAGGCTGTGAGTCCCTGCGTTCCGAATCACATACTCTTTCTTTTTTCTATTCTACATACTACATCTGACGATAAAAATAATCTAGTTAGGATGCAGTAGGCATACTATTGGGACATACTTTTACTTATTTATGTCATCCTAACATGATCTTGATCTTGCCTCTTGCTTTTATATCCGTCTCATCCCCGTTTGTTTTCATATGGAGGCTTCGTCGATGTGACGTCACTTCACGTGCGCACTGGATTGTGGGTCAGAATCGCCAAAATAGGATGCAGTTTTCAATACTAAAAATCTCGGCCTGATCTAGGAGACATCCGGGTATTTCTAACTATACTAAATCTGGCCACAAGAATCAGGACATCCCAAATCTTTTTTCTACCAAACTAAATAGTAGAACGTATGGGGACTGGAAGGCAGGGACAATGTACAGACAGGTAGTGGACCATGAGGAGATATTCACTGATCAACAAGCGTTCTCCAGAATCACTGACTGCACCAAATACATGATGTCATCATTAATGTAAACAGAGGAACATCTTATTAACAGTCTCTCTCTCTGTCTGTCTGTCTGTCTGTCTGTCTGTCTGTCTGTCTGTCTGTCTGTCTGTCTGTCTGTCTGTCTGCCTGTCTGTCTGTCTGTCTGTCTGTCTGTCTGTCTGTCTGTCTGTCTGTCTGTCTGTCTGTCTACCTGTCTGTCTGTCTGTCTGTCTGTCTGTCTGTCTGTCTCTCTGTCTCTCTCTCAGAGGGATGACTCCTGCTGAGGCTGAAATGCATTTCCTGGAAAACGTCAAGAAGCTTTCCATGTACGGCGTCGACCTGCATCATGCGCGGGTAAAAACATTATATATATTATCTATCTATCTATCTATCTATCTATCTATCTATCTATCTATCTATCTATCTATCTATCCATCTATCTATCTATCTATCTATCTCATTATCATAGTGGTCAGCCTTATTTAAAGTATCTACGAGGAACTTTTAAATATTTCTGAAAAAGTCTAATTTTTCCTCTGATGATCATAAATTACATTTAACAGCAAACGAGACCATCAGTGCAAAGAATGCTATTTTTATATAGTTTTTCTTAATGCCTTTGTCATGGGTATACGCTCACCCAGGAACAACAGCTGGCGTGGTAAAAACACTACCGCTTTAGTCCAAAGGGGGCGCTAGAATTAACACACACTGAACGTTCCTCAGAGACACTTTGAATCATATACAACCTTTTCTAAGTCTCAGGCCAGAAGGAAAACATTTCTCACATCATAAGTTTCACTTCAATGTCCATAACCCAAACCCACACACTCACTCCCCACACACACACACACACACTGACACACACACACACACACACACACACACACACACACACACACACACACACACACCCCCAAACCCGCACCCACACACAAACACACTAAACTATTCAATGACAAAACATATGACCCACTTCCATTCACCGCATTCCACGATCAATTATTTGTGTCTCTGTGTGTGTGTGTGTGTGTGTGTGTGTGTGTGTGTGTGTGTGTGTGTGTGTGTGTGTGTGAGAGAGAGAGAGAGAGAGAGAGAGAGAGAGAGAGAGAGAGAGAGAGAGAGAGAGGTTGTCCAGGGCAACAGTACTGATTTTTCCATCATGACAGTTTTTCATTGATTGTAACAGAATCTAATAATAACTTTACATTAGTTCTGACCCAGTAATCTAAGTCACACACACACACTCTCTCTCACACACACACACACACACACACACACACACACACACACCACACACACACACACACACACACACACACACACACACACACACACACACACACACACACACACACACACACACACACACACACACACACACACACACACACACACACACACACCACACACACACACACACACACACACACACACACACACACCTGTTCACCAGTTCACACTCCCTGTGTTCCGAATCTCCTCCTCTTCCTCTCTAGTCTCCTCCATACTTCAGCTGATAATAAACAGTATGTAGTT
>CM047525.1:26919167-26931667 GCA_026122265.1 Ammodytes dubius
ACCTGGCTGCCGGTTGGCTGGAGCATGGCAGCGTCACTGATCACGCATGAGAACACTTCCTGATAACGCATGTTTTACACCGTGTTCAGACCGGCTCAAACGTCCTGATCAGCCACGGATCAATGGAGACAATCATGCTATTTAAAATGCTTGCTAACATGCTAAGCTAACATGCTAAGCTACATGCTAAGCTATCATTATTCACTGTTCTAACACCAGAGCAACACAGCATGTCTCACGGGCCCAAACAATCCCTCAAAGAGTTCATGAGATCTTGAGTTCACAAGAATCACCCGGACGGGACGGAGAGCCTGAAAGAACAAGCTAACTAGATACTCTGTAAGGTCAGCAGGGAGGGAGGGAGGAAGAGAGAGGGAGAGAGGAGAGAGGGAGGAGAGAGAGAGAGAGAGAGAGGGAGAGGAGGGAGGGAGGAGAGAGAGAGAGAGAGAGAGAGGGAGAGGGAGGGAGGGAGGGAGAGAGGGAGGAAGGGAGAGGAGGGAGGAGAGAGAGAGAGGGAGAGAGAACGAGAGAGAGGAGGGAGAGGAGAGGAGGAGAGAGAGAGAGAGAGGGAGAGAGGGAGGGAGAGAGAGAGGGAGAGGAGAGGGAGGGGGAGGAGGGAGAGAGGGAGAGAGAGAGGGAGGGAGAGAGGGAGGGGGAGGTCAGCAGCAGTATGTATGAAGTCTTTTCGTCATTTGGAACACAGCGATGTCATCTAACAGTCTGGCTCCGCCCCCTCTGATGTCATGCTGACTCATCAAATGCCTTTCAGGAAGTACGACGTGCTATGCTGAACATGCTACGTTATGCTAACACAACGGACTGCAGACAGACAGACAGACAGACAGGCAGCCAGACACTACAGACTACAGCCTGCGCGTTGATTACACACTATTAAGCACAAGGGAATGTCTTAGCACCTCACGATTCGATTCTCGATGCATCTCGGTTGCAACAATTTTTTACATACATTTCCAAAGGTGATTTTCAAATATATATTTACAGTTTTTACATCTGAGTTTGCTACTCACTTCCTACTTTTTTTTTTTCTAATCGTTCCAGAGAGAATCGAGATGCATCGAAGAATCCGTTATTGTTCCGCCCGTAATAAGCACAAGCATGTAGCTATCCTGGCTAGCTTAGCTTAGCTTCAATCAAATTAATATTATTTTGTTTAATTTGTTTGTTTTGTCTTTCAGGACTGAGACTGCTGCTGCATCATGGGAGATGGAGTTCAACAAGGACACTGCAGCGACGCGCACACACACACACACACACACACACACACACACACACACACAGAAGTTAGCATTAGCTTGATTCGACACATAGATTTAGTTTAAAGTTTTCACAACGAAGCCAGGATGACATCATAACATGTTCCCATAGCAACACGCCGGATGTATTTAAACTGTTAAGCCCCGCCCCTCTCACCTTCCTCTGCTCTTATTGGTCCAAACTGCTTCCTGTTTATTAGCATGACGCTGTATTTACCCACAATGCAATAGTCCTGAGCCGTCTAAACCTGTTTATTTATTTATGATGAAACTGAAAGAATAAAATGATCTGTACACCCGTTCTGTCTGTTTGTCCTCGCTTTTGAAGTGTTTACTCTTTGTTTTTTGTTCTGCTTCTATCGGTTGTGCATGTGTAGCCTCTTCTACGAATATGTTTCTAGTAGGCCTTCAAAATAAAACTAGAAAACGACACACACACACACACAAACGCGCGCACGCACGCACGCACACAACACACACACACACACAGACACAGAGGTAATCATGAATAAATGTGGACACTGGATCTTTCATTTTCAGCTGAAGTTTATTGACTATTGATCAGAACATCAAAGTTACAGCGTGTGTCAGCTGATTGTTGCTAGGCAGCATGACAGGTGTCTTGTTGCTAGGCAGCAGGACAGGTGTTGGGGTTGACGCCCAGCAGAAAGTGGGCGTGGCCTACGTTCAGTGATTCCACCTGGTGAGACTTCACCAGCTGAACTTCCGCAGACAGCCTCGGAACCTCGAGCGCACAGACAGGCTGTTCTGTCTCACCCCCACTGCAACACAGAGAGACAGACAGGTCAATATTAATACATCCTCTATCTATCTTCTATCTATCTATCTATCTATCTATCTATCTATCTATCTATCTATCTATCTATCTATCTATCTATCTATCTATCTATCTATCTATCTATCCATCTATCTATCTCAAAGATAGTAAATAATATGGATGTAGCATCCGGGCTGACCTCAGTTATTCACACAGCATCCAATAATCCTGGTTTGTGTGCGTCGCCATTTTGTGAGGGGTGAGGGAGATAGCTGACGTATACCTCCGAGGCAAAGTGAGGGACAACGGGCGGAGAGCTGTCACTCAAGAGATCGCGCCAATACATTTTAACCTCCTAAAGAATAAAAACTAGCGTGGTCCAAAAAAATTCACCCCCCTCAGTGTTTTCATGGAGATAAGACCTAAACATACAGACTATAATGGTTTTGTGGCCCAGGCTGTAAATAGGTTTAATAAGACTTTGAAAACGGCCTGTCTAACAAGTGAGTCAAAGAAAAACTGCTCGGTCTTGGCACCACCCCCTGTGGCACTTTCCGGTTACTACAGTTGTGGTCACTTCCTTATTGGATGCTGGTAAAAATCGCTGAGGTTGGGGCTTGATATATCTATCTATCTATCCATCCATCCAGGTGTGTGTCAGTGTGTATCTTACCTGGATACCCTCCCAGGTAAACGGGGTTGTTTGTCTCAGCAGAGGTGGATTGTGGGTAGGGGTTAGGCGTGCTAGCGCTAGCCCGGTCCACCGTTAGCATCAGACTGTGTTTGTTCTTCTGAGCAACGACGCGATGCCACAAACCGTCACATAGCAACCGCCCGACGACCGCACTGCCACTCTGCCAGCTCCGTTGTTCACGTTAAACACAACCTGAAGGGAACAGGTGACATCATAGGTGTTATGTTATACTGCCTCCTACCACACACACACACACACACACAAACTCTCTCTCTCACACACACACACACACAGGGGAACAGGTTGCATCATAGTTATTATAATATACTGCCTCCTACACACGTTATTATATAATACTGCCTCCTACACACACACACACACACACACACACACACCTGTCCGTTCACCAGCTCCAGACCGATGGCGTCCACCTTAGCGCTGCTGATTCCCAGTAAGACTCCATCTGATTCGCTCGTACGAAACTCCAGAGAAACTGAGAGGTCAGAACCGACTTTATACCCATCAGGGACTGAGAGAGAGAGAGAGGGAGGGAGGAGAGGAGGGAGAGAGGGAGACGGTGGGGGGGAGAGAGGGAGGGAGAGAGGGAGAGAGAGGGGGGGAGAGGAGGGGGGAGAGAGGGAGGGAGGGAGGGAGAGAGAGAGAGAGAGAGAGAGGAGGGAGAGGGAGAGAGAGGGGGGGAGAGAGAGAGAGAGGGGGGGGTGAGAGGGAGAGGAGAGAGAGCGAGGGAGGGAGAGAGGGTGGGAGGGAGGGAGAGGGTGGGGGGGAGAGAGAGGGGGGGGAGAGGGAGAGAGGGAGGGAGGGGAGGAGAGAGAGGGAGGGGGGAGGAGGAGGGAGAGAGAGAGACACACAGGATTTAGATTCTTAATTTCACAATAATATTCTGTAACAAAAAGTCAGTGATTCAGAATTATTTTTGTCAAAACCACTTGTTGTGTCTAAAACTCGTAAACAAAGGGCCATGTGTAGCAACATGCCAGTTTACAGAGCCGACAGAGCTGACTGAGTATTTATTTAAATTATTTTTTACTGCGAACTGGAACTGTAAACTAAATTGCCCTTCTTGGATAAATAAAGTGTTTTCTGATTCTGACTGCACCTTTAACATCCTCAGAGGCCAGAGCTCCTAAAATACACTGGATCATTTCTACACTATTAAATATTCCCTGGACGTGTCCCACATTTTGTTCTATGGTTCCACTGTATCTTGTTCATAGAGCAGCGACTCAGCACCATCCGTGGTCAGGGTCAGAACTGCACCATCGTTTATTCTATGGTATTAGTTATGGTTTAAAAGGGTCAGGGTAAGTGTTGGGCTTAGGTTAGCTCAATAACGCCACTTGGACTTTTTGACTTTAAAGAGAATAAGTGGGGCGCTCGGTGGTGTAGTGGATAGAGCGTGTACCATATTGGCACCGGCCTTCGTTGCAGTGGTCGCGGGTTCAAATCTGACCCGTGGACCTTTACTGCAGGTCATCCCCCCTCTCTCTTCTCTCTCTCTCTCTCTCTCTCTCTCTCTCTCTCTGTCTCCCATTTCAACTATGTACTGTCTATAAAGCTGGAAAATTACAAAAAAATTATCTTAAACAAATTAAAATAAAGGATAAGGATAAGTGTTAGGATCAGTTCATGTCCCAGGTTTAGGAGTCAGGGGTTAACAGGTTATCCTATGGTATTAGTTTAGGGGTTAACAGAGTCAGTTATGTCCCAGGGTTAGGGGTCAACAGGGTCAGGTTGGGGTCAGAGGTCAGAGGTCAGGGGTCAGTTCATGCTCCACTCACTCATGACGGCGTATCCGCTGCCGTTGAAGTGACTTCCTGTCTGGTCGGAGGAGAAGCAGGAAGTGACATCATGCTGCGAGGTCGGTGATGTCAGATCCAAGATGGCGCCGTTCAGACTGACGGAGCGAACGCAGCCGGAGAAACTGCTGCTCTCCTGAAGGGGAAGAAACAGTCAGTGTGTGTGTGTGTGTGTGTGTGTGTGTGTGTGTGTGGTGTTTCTTACATTGATCCTCCTTGTAGAGTGTGTGTCTCAGTGTATCCCTGCGCTCCGAATTGAATACTTTCTACTATTTAGTTTGGTAGAAAAAAGATTTAGGATGTCCTAATTCACGGTCCGATTCTTGTGGTCAGATTTAGGATGGTTAGAAGTACCCGGATGTCCTACTTCATCCGGCTAAGATTGTTAGTGTTGAAAACTGCATCCTATTTGGGTGATTCTGACGCACAATCAGGTGCGCACGTGAAGTGACGTCACATCGACGAAGCCTCCATATGAAAACAAACGGGGATGAGACGGATATAAAAGCAAGAGGCAAGATCAAGGCGCAATGTTAGGATGAAATAAGAGAGTAAAAGTATGTCCCAATAGTATGCCTACTGCATCCTAACTAGATTCTTTTTATCGTCGGATGTAGTATGTAGAATAGAAAAAAGAAAGAGGAGGAGATTCGGAACGCAGGGTGTTGTGTGTGTGTGTGTGTGTCTGTGGTGTGTGTGTGTGTGTCTCAGTGTGTGTGTGTCTCAGTGTGTGTGTGTGTGTGTGTGTTCAGTGTGTGTTGTGTGTGTGGTGTGTGTGTCTCACGTTGATCCGTCTGGTAGAGTGTGCGTGGGGCAGTCCTCCCAGATACAGTGTGTTGCTGACGTCCAGCTGGTTTCCTCTCAAAGGGACAGACTCAGGGAGGGAGCCGTCTACTGAGAGAGACAGAGAGCGTCTGCTCACCTCCGCCACCACCTGACAGACAGACAGGTTAGAGAGAGAGACAGGTTAGAGAGAGAGACAGGGAGGGAGGGAGACAGGTTAGAGAGGGAGACAGGTTGAGAGAGAGACAGGGAGGGAGGGAGACAGGGAGGGAGGGAGACAGGTTAGAGAGGGAGACAGACAGACAGGTTAGAGAGAGACAGACAGACAGACAGGTTAGAGAGGGAGACAGGGAGGGAGGGAGACAGGTGAGGGGTTAGAATCGTTGTCCTTCAGTGTCCATAACGATTTTCAGCGACCTTGAATTGTCCTTATAGTGGACAAGTAATATACCTTTTCTTTGAAAAAAAATAAACAAGTGCAAGAGCCTTTAGTGTGTGTATATTACTGTGTGTGTACTCACGGTGTGCCACTCTCCATCGTTGACGCGTAGTGATGATGTAATGTGGGCGTGTCCTTTGCCCAGGTCTGTTGACATCATGACTCCGCCCCCTCTCACCCGCACGATGACGTAATCGTTCTGTCTGAAGTCAGAGAGCAGGAGGAGGGTTCCCTTTGAGGCTCGGGTCCTAATGGACAGCTTTAGGGACACACTGAGAGAGAGAGAGAGAGAGAGAGAGAGAGAGAGAGAGAGAGAGAGAGAGAGAGAGAGAGAGAGAGAGAGAGAGAGAGAGAGAGAGAGAGAGAGAGAGAGAGAGACATAGGGTTAACATGGAGAGAGATACAGAGAGAGAGACATAGGGTTAACATGGAGAGAGAGAGAGTAAAAGTGGTTACACATACACAGTGCACAGAGAGTGCATAGAGTGAGATTTTATATACTATCTATGCCCCCGACACAGACGTGGCCGTTAGTTTAAAACATGGCACGGGCTAGCGTGCTGCTATGTTTGGCTGCGCGCAGCTACTGATCCTGGGTCAGCCACAACGTTAGAGTGACTGTAGTACAGAGCGGGTGGGATGCACGGGGCGGATCATTCTGCACATGCGTTAAATGCGTCAAAAAAATGTACGCGTTGATTCCAGAAATGCGTTCATGTTGACAGCCCTAATCAAAACAAACATTTTATTCATTGTAACATCAGTAAAATATTTTCTATTTCATCTTGTAACCACAAAAATAATAAAAGGTGTGTAACCTTTTCTTAATTTCTCAGAGAATAACCCTAACCACTTATACTGTGTGTGTGGTGTGTGTGTGTGTGTGTGTGTGTGTGTGTGTGTGTCAGGGCTGGACTGGCCATCGGGCAATGCCCGGTGGGCCGGCAGGCATTTTGGGCCGGGCCGGGTCCATTAAAAAAAAAAAAAAAAAAAAAAAAATTAAAAATCTTTTTTTTTTTTTTTTTTTTTTTGGACCCTGGAATGTGTGACTCGGCCGGCCCGGCCAAGTCACACAGCCGAGGGCCGAGGTGCCTTTCCTCTCGGGAGTGCCATGGACATAAACATGTGCGTGCAGGCTGTCAACTTCACCTGAAAGTTAAATAAAACTTTGTCCCAGGCACTCCCAGGCCATTATGATTGGTTCTAGGCTGGGCCTGGCCCTATCACACACACAGCAGAGGGCCGTCCATTCAGAGGCTGCATTGAATTCTATTATCACGCATTCAACTTCTACTCGGTAATTATGAGCATCTGACGATGGTCAGTATACGTTCAGGGCCGTCGGACTGCGGACAGGCTTGGGGGGCCCAAGGCAGAGGGGGGCTGCACCCCAAAAAATGAAAACGTATTTTTTTATTTTTTTTACTGGCTCAATATAGGCCCTGATCTTTGAAGGCCCAGAAAAAATGTATTTAGGGAAAAAAAAACAGATATCAGGGGCCTTTCATTCGTCAGTACATTTTTGTTATTTTTTAAATAACATTGTTCGGGTCTACGAAGATCAAATGCCTATATTGGGCCATTAACAAATACAAACGAAGGGGAAAAATTCCCGAAGCTGACTGAATTTTTTTAAACATGTACATTTCTTCTTTCTGCTTTTTGGTCATTCCGTCTATACATTATTCCAGAAAATAGTACTAAATAGCTTAAATAGGAAACGGTTGATTTAGCCTTAGTTTTCCCCTCAAAGTGCACCAGATCGTTGAATTTTACTTTAACATTAAAAAAAAAATCTTCCGGGGGAGCATTCCCCCGGACCCCCCTAGAAGGTCCAGGGTCCACGACACAGTCTCCCAAATTCCTGTGAGAAACACTGTGTGTGTGCATGTTTATTAAGAGTCATTAGACCAGGGGTTGTGTTCAAGTACGCGTAATGATTTGGTCATTCATCAATAGAAACATTGTGTTGTTATCTGGCTCAGAGAGGGACCAGTCACTCATACGTTTTGGGCTAAAGACAAACATAGCTTTTACATGTTTGTATTGTAAGACCCCAGAATTTGGTGCAACGCCCCTGCCTCCGCATATCGTATAAATAATCATGATGGGCTGCCATGGCCAAAAATGCCAGGGCTGATTTTTTGTCCCAGTCCAGCCCTGTGGTGTGTGTGTGTGTGTGTGTGTGTGTGTGTGTGTGTGTGTGTGTGTGTGTGTGTGTGTGTGTGTGTGTGTGTGGTGAATGACTGTGTGTGTGTGTGTGTGTCTCACCTCCTCTTCACAGTACTGGGGTTGATGGTGAAGGTCATGTGACTGTGTTTGTGGCCGAACTGAACAGCTGACGGCAGCAGGCCCGACTCCGCCCAGGACACACACTGAGACAGGAACAATACACACACACACATTAAAACTGCTGCTCTGTCTGTCTGTCTGTCTGTCTGTCTGTCTGTCTATCTATCTATCTATCTATCTATCTATCTGTCTACACCGGCCACTTTATTAGGTACAGCGGTTCATTTTCTTGTTAACACATATAACTAATCAGCCAATCAAATGTCAGCATCTCAATGCATTTAGGCATGTAGACCTGGACGGGACAACTTATTGAGGTTGAAACCGAGCAACAGAATGGGGAAGAAAGGGGTTTAGGTGACTTTGAACATGGCAATGTTGAGGGTGTCAGGAGGGCTGGTATGAGTATCTCAGAAGCTGCTGATCTACTGGGATTTTCACTCCAAACCATCTCTAGGGTTTACAGAGAATGGCCCGAAAAAGAAAAAAGACCCAGTGAGCGGCATTTGTGTGGACGTAAAATGCCTTGTTGATGTCAGAGGAGAGAGAGGGAGAGACAGAGTGAGAGAGCGAGAGAGAGAGAGAGAGAGAGAGAGAGAGAAATACAGAGAGAGAGAGAGACAGATGATGGGCAGACTGGTTAAACTGAGGCTACACTTCACACATCATCACCAAAATTGGACAATAGAAGATTGGAACAATGTACCGTGTTGGATCCAGGTGTCATGGCGCTGAGGTAAGAGGGAGGGGCTCCAGGAGTGGGCTGCACTTCCTGGTCTTCACTAAGCCACGCCCCTTTCCCTCTCTCCACCAATGAGCAGCTGTCCAGCTCCGCCCCTTCGTACCGCACTGCCTCTGATAGGTCAACGAGTCTGGGGGGAAATGAGGGCAAATAAGTTAGTGTGAGTTTTGTGTGTGTGTGTGTGTGCGTGTCTGTGTGAGTGTGTGTGTGTGTGTGTGTGTGTGTGTGTGTGTGTTGTGTCTCTCTCTCTCTATCTCGGAGTGTGTTACAGTGTGTGTGTGTCTGTGTGTCCCTCTGTGTGTGTGTGTGTGTCTCTTACTCTCGGCCCACCACCACATCTTGTATGCAGCCTCTGAACGAGCGGGAGATATTCTGTAATCTGATTGGAAGATGGGTTTCCTCGGTTGAAGGTAATCCACCAATGAACAGCGAGAATGGACCGAGACGAGGGAGTCCGCCTGACGACAGAGACTTCAGCTGCAGCTCATCAGCCTGCAAGGACATGGACCTGAGAGACAGACAGGCAGACAGACAGACAGACAGACAGACAGGGAGGGAGGGGGACAGACAGGCAGGGAGGGAGGGAGGGAGGGGGACAGGGAGGGAGACAGACAGACAGGCAGGGAGGGAGGGAGGGAGGGAGGGAGGGAGGGAGGGAGGGAGGGAGGGGGACAGACAGACAGGGAGACAGGGAGGGAGGGAGGCAGCGGGAGAGACAGACAGGGAGGGAGGGAGGGAGGGAGGGAGGGAGGGAGGGAGGGGGACAGGGAGGGAGGGAGGGACGGAGGGAGGGGGACAGACAGACAGGGAGGGAGGGAGGGAGGGAGGGGGACAGACAGGCAGACAGGGAGGGAGGGGGACAGACAGGGAGGGAGGGAGGGAGGGAGGGGGACAGACAGGGAGAGGAGTGTTTAGTAGGGATGATGAAAAAGATAGATACAAAAAAATCTAATTTGCTGCCACCGCTAATGTTGACTTAAACATTTATTTACTTTTGTAACTTTTTTAATTTGATCTTTATTCATACTCAAGAGATCAATTGAGGGGTGTGTGTGTGTGTGGGTGTGTGTGTGTGTGTGTGTGACCCTCATTTGCAATGATGTCGAGTCAAACAAATGCAAAAACAAAAATTCATACACATTATACAATTACATCAAATGCAACAGAAAGAAAATTAAGATTTTAAACGTTTAGACAGAGATAAAACGGTACCAGGTAGTAGGCAGGGTTAGGGTTAGTAGGCAGGGTTAGGGTTAGTAGGGTTAGGGTTAGTAGGCAGGGTTAGGGTTAGTAGGCAGGGTTAGGGTCAGTAGGGTTAGGTTTAGTAGCAGATTAATAATAAATATAGAAACTCACTTCCTGTGGATGCTGACGATGACAGAATGTTTTGATCCGTCACTGAATCCTCCATCTTGTTTCACCACGGCAACCGTCCGACTGGCCCCGCCCACTTCTCCAAACTCCGCCTCCAGCACACCGGAGACCAAGTGGAGAGACAGGAACTGACAGACAGACAGACAGACAGACACACAGACAGACAGGCAGACAGACAGACAGACAGACAGACAGCCACAGACACACACACACACACATAAAGAAGAAGTTTTATTTACAATGGCGGCCTGATAAACTTAAAACAGATAGAATACATCAGACTGATATGGAACCCGTCTCACCTGTCTGTGTGTGCGGTCGTTGCTAAGGGCAGCCAGGACGATCCCTGATTGGTTGTTGGTTGTGAAGGAGAGCATAAGCTCCGCCTCCTGTGACATCATCCTGTCAGCGACCTGCACGAAGCCGCCGGCCAATAAGGACGCACTGCGCACAGCCTGCACCAATCACAGGAGAGTTAGTCTGTGTGTGTGTGTGTGTGTGTTGTGTGTGTGTGTGTGTGTGTGTGTTTGTGTGTGTTGTGTGTCTGTGTGTGTTTGTGTCTCTGTGTGTTGTTGTGTGTCTGTGTGTGTGTTGTGTGTTGTGTGTGTGTGTGTTGTGTGTGTGTGTGTCTGTGTGTTGTGTGGTGTGTTTGTGTGTGTGTGTGTGTGTGTGTGTGTGTGTGTGTGTGTGTTGTGTGTGTGTGTCTGTCTCTGTGTGTGTGTCTCTGTGTGTGTGTGTCTGTGTCTCTGTGTGTGTGTGTGTGTGTGTGTGTGTGTGTTACCTCCAGCACACAGCCTTTTCTCACTCCAAAAGATTCTCTCAACAAGTCGAAGTTTGAACGAGCGATTTCCACGTTCTTTATGCAACCGACGTACGACCGGGACACGACCTGTCGCCTGGAAACCAGAGACGGACAGACAGTCAGACAGTGTGTGTGTGTGGTGTGTGTGTGTGTGTGTGTGTGTGTTTCCATATGTTGAGAAGAGCTGAAGAAAGCAAACATACACGTTTTCCTGCGTATGTTTGTGTATCTGACTGTCATTGTAATTTTTGCTGAATAAAATGTTCGCAAACAAAAACTCCCCCATGCACTTTTTTTTTTTTTTGGACAATTATCAATATAACAGACGCCAGGAGTTACAGAAACGGCAGAGATACAAAAATACAGATTCAAAATGCAGCATTGAATTAAATACATATATTATACAGAGCACATAGAAGCAGTGTTTTAATAGCTTTCTTATTTTTGGAATAGAGGATCATTTTCATATATTGTTTGGTTTCATTTTAAATCGCCATCCACTTGATGCAGGGCTGTGACACTGTGAGCTCATAGCCTAACCTGATTGGTCTAGAAGCAGGAAGTGACCTCATACTCTCACCTGATTGGTCTAGAAGCAGGAAGTCCTCCTATGTAGATGGGGTCGCGGTCGGAGCGGTTCAGGTCGGAGGAGGAGCCGGGAGACTCCGCCTCCAGAACCTCCTTCTCCAATGAGAGACCGGCGGCCATGATGGAGAGGTAACCTGGCAACAGAGAGAGGGTTAATCTGTCTGTCTGTCTGTCTGTCTGTAGGTCTTAGGGTTAGTATTAACAATATAAGTAGTATAGTAGATGGTTTGCCTTTGCGTTTGCTCCTTGTGTGACCTTGAACCAGTCTCCTGTGTCTATCTGTCTGTCTGTCTGTCTGTCTGTCTATCTATAGGGTTAGCTTTAGTTACCTTTGCGTTTGCTCCTCTGCAGGGTAACTTTAAACCAGTCTCCCGTGTTGTATCTCTTCTCAGAGTTCAGGGTCAGCGCTCCGGAGCCGAGGTCAAAGGTCAGCCGGACTCGCCCCCCCACCAGCTCCAGCGACAGGAAGTCCCTCTGAGGGGACAGGAAGTGAGGTCATGACCCGGGCTGCATCACAATATCAGCCTCAACAAAAACTGTGTGTGTGTGTGTGTGTGTGTGTGTGTGTGTGTGTGTGTCTGTGTGTGTGTGTGTGTGTGTGTCTGTGTGTGTGTGTGTGTGTGTGTGTATGGCATTCCAATACCCACACTTTCCCTACTATTTAGTATGCCAGAAAAAATATTTAGGACGTCCCAATACATGCACGTCAATTGTAGCATGCTGAAAATACATAAATGCCCCACTAACTCCAATAACATTTTGCAGTATTCTTCTTTATTCTTGACATTTCTCGACATAATAAAAAAAAAAAATCCTCATATGATTTTTTTTCACTCCCGTGGCCCTAAAACTCTTCTGTACTTTTGTAAGTAGTAGAAAGAAAAAGTATGTGATATGGAGCGCAGGGTGAGTTTGTG
>CM047525.1:26936667-26954167 GCA_026122265.1 Ammodytes dubius
AGCACCTTTAAATACATCAAACATCCATGTCCAAAGGGAAATAGTAGATGGTATGGGGATTGGAACGCAGGGCATCTCATTATCTCTCTCTCTCTCTCTCTCACACACACACACACACACACACACACACACACACACACACACACACCATCATCATGGGGACTTGCTGGACTGACCTGCGCTGTGTGTGTGAGTCACCAGCCTGTTTGTCTCTGTCACGCTGCGTCTGGTCTGCTCCACCACAGAAGAAGAGTCTTGTAGTTTCTGTCCCAGAGTTTGTAGTCTCTCTAGCGCCGCCCGCAGGCCGGAGGAGGAAGTGACAGTCTGCAGACGGGAGGCTGTGGGGGGGGGGGGGGGGGATATGTTAGACAGACAGACAGACAGATAGATAGATAGATAGATAGATAGACAGACGGACAGATAGATAGACAGACGGACAGATAGATAGATAGACATACAGACAGACAGACAGATAGATAGATAGACAGATAGATAGATAGATAGATAGATAGATAGATAGATAGGTAGATACCGGTAGTGATGGCTTGCAGCTCTCTGATTGGCTGTTGCAGCAGGTGGGAGGAGTTATGGACTCTTTCTCTGACCAATCCCAGATGAGTGGTTACCATGGACACATTCACCTGCAGCTCTATACCACACACACACACAAAACACACACACACACACACACACACACACACGAAACATGGGTTAGAGTTTAGTTATTTTATTTTGTGTTTTTTTAAAGTGTCTCTGAGGAACTTTCAGTGTGTGTTCATTCTAGCGCCCCCCTTTGGACTAAAGCAGTAGTGTTTTACCACGCCAGCTGTTGTTCCTGATTGAACGTAACCATGACACATGAAAACTATATAAAAATAGCATTCTTTGCACTGATGGTCTCGTTTGCTGTTACATGTCATTTATGATCATCAGAGGAAAAATGAGACTGTTTCAGAAATATTGAAAAGTTCCTCGTAGAGACTTTAATTGAATCATTAATGTATAAACAGTCAAACCTTCAGCGGTGTCTCTGATTCGTCGACTGTCCTCCAGCACAGCAGAGCTCTGGTTGACTTTGGCCCCGCCCTCTTCTGGCAGCGGACGATCTGATTGGTCCGTCTGAGACACAGAATGTGTAATTTAATTTGTGTTTTAAGTCATGGCATGAATGCCATGTGCGGGGGTTAGCAGTTTGGTGGTAGCTTGGAATCTCCTGATATTAAAGAGGTTTCCATCCAGTCTGAAGTCTACATGCACACCACTGCTATTCTCAATCTCCTTATGGAGAAGCTGAGTAACACAGAGAAGGAATATGTTAAAGAGCACAGGTGCCAGCACACAGCCCTGCTTGACGCCTGTACGAACAGGGAAAGGAGCGGACTCTTTTCCTCCCATGGTCACTCTAGCAGTCATATCATCATGGAACTGACAGAGGATGTTAACACATTTTTTGGGACAGCCAAACTTTAGGAGGATGTCCCACAAAAGTTCTCTCTGAACAGAGTCAAATGCTTTGGAGAGGTCGACAAAAGCTATAAAAACATCCTGATGTTGTTCCCGGCACTTCTCCTCAAGTTGCCGTGCTGTAAAGATCATGTCGACCGTACTCCTGCTTTTTCTGAAGCCACATTGTGATTCAGGCAGCATTGACTCTGTGATGTTACTGACCAATCTGTTCAACATCACCTTAGCCAGGACCTTACCAGCAACAGCCAGTAGTGAAATACCCCTACTATTGCCACAGATAGCCTTATCACCCTTATTCTTATACAGTAGGACAATGTTGGCATCTTTCCATTGTTGAGGAATTTTCTCTTCAGTCCAAACTTCAGTGATATACTGATAAAGAGTTTTCGTACATTGGAATCCTCCCTGCTTAAGGAGCTCAGCTGGGATCTTGTCATTTCCAGGAGACTTGTTGTTCCTGAGGGAACAGATAGCTGACTGAACCTCCGAAAAGCTTGGTGGCACACAAACACACACACACACACACACACACACACTGACCAGGTTTAGAGCGAGAGAGGAGGCAGTGTGGGCGATCGAGGCTTCCTGCTGCGCCATGGCAACGCGCCCTGTGATGTCATCGTCCAGGTGAGCCAATCGGCTGCTTTCATTCAGAGACGAGTTACAGACTGAGGAGAGAGAGCTGAGAGACAGACAGACAGACAGACAGATAGAGGGTTAGACAGACAGACAGACAGGGAGGGATATAAATGTAACACATAAATATGAACATTAGTTTATAATCTGTAACTTTTATATTTTTATGCTTTTTAAAATAACGTTTAATACAAATAAATAAAGCACACACACACACATACAGACACACACACAGACACACACAGACACCGACACACACACACCTCTGCAGGTAGCCGGCCTGCTCTGTCAGTAGCAGTGCGTGGCTCTCTGTTCGGTAAACGTTCTCCAGAGCGTCTGTCCGTCTCAAACCGACGACCAAACCGTCGACATGTTCCCTCAGCAGGGGGCGCCACTGAGACAGGGCATCGCTATATACCTCCACCTGCTGTAAGGAGAGAAGGGTTAGTATTATATACACAGACAGACAGACAGGGGGCGCCACTGAGACAGGGCATCGCTATATATATCCACCTGCTGTAAGGAGAGACACAGGAGGGTTAGTATTATATATAGACAGACACAGGGGGCGCCACTGAGACATGGCCTCACTATATATATCCACCTGCTGGAAGAGACAGAGAAGGGTTAGTATTATATACACAGACAGACAGACAGACAGACAGACAGACAGACAGCAGGGGGCGCCACTGAGACAGGGCCTCACTATATATATCTACCTGCTGTAAGGAGAGACACAGGAGGGTTAGTATTATATACACAGACAGACAGCAGGGGGCGCCACTGAGACAGGGCATCGCTGTATACCTCCACCTGCTGTAAGGAGAGAAGGGTTAGCATTATATACATAGAGACAGACAGCAGGGGGCGCCACTGAGACAGGGCATCGCTGTAAGACTCTACCTGCTGTAAGACGGGGGAATAGAGTTAGTATTAGACACACACACAGTTTTTTTTAGCACTTTATCATATGCGAAAAACATAAACATGTTGAGGTTTCATAATGGAAAATAATATATTTCACAATATTTCATGACAAAAAAAAAAAAAAGATTTGCGTCTTGTATGTGTGAGGACTGGGGGGGGGGGGGGTTGGGACACAGGTGCGGACCAAAGGGTGTCTTAAAGTTATCCCCGGAGGGATAACCACTAAATCGCTAACGCGAAGAAGGGGAGGGGGAGAGAAAACAAAAAGCACAAGGCTAGAAAGGGCCACACAGGCTACCTTTTAATATAGAAAAACTAAAGCACAAACTAAACCACCGCTGCCAAGCAGCTGAACGGAAACACACAAGTAAGACAGAAGACTAGAAACACTTAACACAGAGAGCACTTTGAAACAACCTCTCACTACCTCTTAAGGTGAGATAATGAGCAGCACAGAGCACTGGGACCTCAGGGCATATATCATCTCCTCACACCTGGGTCCAATCAGCCAATCAGTGCCACACACCAGATTGCAGTGAGGGAATCAGTCACCATTCTCACGGAGAACCTTCCGTTTCCTCACAGTATGATGTATATGTACTTTTCTATTTTGTTTTGCCACTGGACACGTGGATGGTCCATAATTTTATTTCTTTGGGGCATTTTTGGGGCTTAAAGAACAACCTAAAAAAGCTTCCATTTGGGGCCTTTCTGGTTTTCATTTGGACGTTTGTTTATTAGGGCTCTTTTTAGTAACAACACAGTTCATAAAGGCCAGGACACACCGGTCCGACTACCGACCGTCAGGACTGCTGACTTTCCGTACGCTCTGCGCTTGCGCAGGACGTAATGTCTCCATAACAGCAGGCGGCGCTAATCTGTATTGTGGCCCGAAAAAATACGGAAGTGTGTTTTACCGCGGTGTAGTTGTTGATCTGTTCTCTGTCTGTCTGTCTTACCGCGGTGTTGTTGTTGATCTGTTCCATCTCTGTGATGACGTCATCCATCAGCAGCTGAGTGTCTTCAGCCAGAGAGTCAGCGAGCGCACACTGCAGGGAGAGGTTCCTGTGGAGGGCCTGACAGACAGACAGGCAGACAGGCAGACAGACAGACAGTTTAAGATTTTTTTTTTAAATTATTTTGTGGATTTTTCAAGCTTTATTAGACAGTACAGAGTTGAAATGGGGTAGAGAGAGAGAGAGAGAGAGAGAGAGAGAGGGGGGATGACCTGCAGTAAAGGTCCACGGGTCGGATTTGAACCCGCGACCACTGCAACGAAGGCCTGAGCCAATATGGTACACACTCTATCCACTACACCACCGGACCATCCCAACAGTTTAAGATTTAAGATCTACTTTGAAAGCATTAGGTGAATCATTTGATTACACTAACACACTTCTACATGGGGAACATGTTCAATGCAGGACTTTAACTTGAGTGTTGCTATTAGAGCTTTGGTTTGTGTGTGTGTGTGTGTGTCAATGTGGTGTGTGTGTGTGTTTGTCTCAGTGTGTGTGTGTGAGTGTGTGTGTGTGTGTGTGTCTCAGTGTGTGTGTGTGTGTGTGTGTGTGTGTGTGTGTGTGTGTGTGTGTGTGTGTCTCAGTGTGTGTGTGTGTGTGTGTGTGTGTGTGTGTCAATGTGGTGTGTGTGTGTGTCTGTGTGTGTGTGTGTGTGTGTGTGTGTGTGTGTGTGTGTGTGTGTGTGAGTGTCTGTGTGTGTGTGTGTGTGTGTATGTGTGTGTTTGTGTGTGTGTGTGTCAATGTGGTGTGTGTGTGTGTTTGTCTCAGTGTGTGTGTGAGTGTGTGCGTTTACCTGGTAGCGCTGCATCAGAGTGTATGCGTTGTCCAGCAGAGTGTGTGTGTGTGTGTTTCTTTGTGCGGCGTCGCTCAGATGTGTGTGTGCGTGCTGCAGCGTCTCCATGGCGACGGTGATGTTGGTGGAAAGAGGGTGGAGCCTGTCAGCGACAAACAGGAAGTCGTTCTGTAGGAGGCGGAGCAACGACTCTGATTGGCTGAGAGAGAGGGAGAGAGACATTAGGTTAATATGGAGAGAGAGAGAGAGAGAGAGAGAGAGACATGGGGTTAGTATGGAGAGAGAGGCTATTTTTTTTTCTTTTTTAAACATTTTGTGTTGAAGTTCCAACTTTGTACAGTTCCTTGTGTTATCTCGTGAAGCAGTTTACACACACACACACACACACACACACACACACACACACACCTGAGCTCCTGTCTGGCTGTGGAGTTGGCGGTCGTTACGTTCAGCCGCCTCATGGTTTCCAACATGGCGTCCACTTCCTGCAGCAGAGCCGTGTGATTGGCTGAGCTGACGTCAGTCTGTTTGGTCACGTTCACAAGCCCCGCCTCCCTCTGCAGCTCTGCACCAATCACATCGCACCGTTACATTACATCACTTTAACTACAACAGCTACATCATAACATTCTGATTGAATTTTTATATAGGCCTATCGGCCAGTTCTGTAAGCTATCCCCTGGCGGCTGTTGTATTGCTTATTGTCAATAAAATGTAATAAAAAATAAATAAAATTAAAAAAATAACATTCTGATTGAATAAAATGTAAAAAACAGAACAAAAACATTCCCTCTGTTCCAAATCTCATTCTCTTTTCTTTTTACTACACTACATACTAAAGTGCAGAAGAGTTTTAGTCTTTTTACTACACTACATACTAAAGTGCAGAAGAGTTTTAGTCTTTTTCCTACACTACATACTAAAGTACAGAAGAGTTTTAGTCTTTTTACTACACTACATACTAAAGTACAGAAGAGTTTTAGGGCCACAGACAGGAGAGAGAAAGAAAATCAGATAAGGAAGATTTTTTTTTTCATTATGTCGAGAAATGTCAAGAATAAAGACGAATACTCCTAAATGCTATTGGAGTTAGTGGGGCATCTATGTATTCTTTCAGCATACTACAATTGACCTGCATGTATTGGGACATCCTAAATCTTTTTCTGGCATACTGAATAGTAGGGAAGTATGGGGATTGGAACGCAGGTATATTCTGATGGTCTTGTTTACCCTGCATCTTGTCTTGCAGGCTGGTGATCCGCTCCAACAGCAGTGCACCCTGGGTAACGCTGTCATTGGCTGAAACTCCCACTTCCTGCCCGGCAACAGACACACGCGTCACCTGGCCAATCAGAGAGCAGGAAAGAGATTAGACAAACAGGGAAAGTTGATCAATGCATTAACAGCTCCTAATAACTAAAGTAAACTCTGCGACAGTTAAAAACAATCCTCATTTAAATGTGGGTCACAATTCCAAATTAATTAAAATTTCAATTTCCTAGAACGATAGAGGGTCTGGCCACGATCAATAGACCTTCCCAACTCAAGGGGCGGATCCTACTCGTGTATTTCAAATACCACTGCACGTGATTGGATAGCACTACAACCAATCAGAGCGATGCACAAGGTGACGTATTAAGCTCCGTTCGTTTAGCGACCAGCTGTTAAACTGTTAAATTAAACGTTTGCTGTGGTCGGTCGGCAAAACAGAACATTCTTCTTTCTTGATAAAGATTTGAGCGCCGGCTTCCAAATCGTTAAGGGTTGATTACCAGGCTAGTGTCATGGTCTGTCTTGTCCTGTCTTGTTTTGGTGGTTTCCTGTTTTCATTTTGGTACGTCTGTCTTGTTCCTCCCCATGTCCTGTCTTGTTCCTCCCCATGTCCTGTCAAGTTTCCCTCCTGTGTGATTGCTGCTCCCTCCCCTAATGTGTTACACCTGTGTCTCGTTATGTCTAGTATATATACTCCTTGTGTTCCTTTGTTCCCTGTCTGTGCATTATGGTTTGTCCTGTCGTTGGTGGTGAGTCTCGTCTTCTGTGTTACCTGTCTTTTGCCCTTTGCCCTTTGCCCTTTGCCCTTTGCCTTTTGGCCGTCCTAAGTTTTTGTATTTTTGGTGGAGCAATAAATTACCTTTTTCTTTATAACGTCTGCGTTTGGGTCCTACTTGCCTGCCTGCCTAACTCACCATAACAGCTAGGTCCTAATGTCCCTAACCTGCTATCTATCTACCTAGATAGATAGACGGATGGATGGATAAAATAGATAGATAGATAGATAGATAGATAGATAGATAGATAGATAGATAGATAGTTTACCTGCTGCAGTAAAGCGGTGAGGTCGTTGGTTAGCTGACTCAGGTCATCTTCCAGTCCAGAGACAGAGAGGCCTTCAGAGAGAGACACCTGGACACAAACACACACCACACACACACAGACAACATTCAATTTGTAAATACAGGATTATTACTAAATGTTTTATATGTCTCTGTTTACCTTGAGTGTGAGTGTGTGTGTGAGTGAGTGTGTGTGTGTGTGTGTGAGTGAGTGTGTGTGTGTGTGTGTTACCTTGAGGTCTCTGGTTTGGTTCACAGCCGTCACCAGCTGTCGGTAGGGCGCCATGGTAACAGCGCTGATGTTGACAGACAGGAAGTTGTCACGGATCAGATCCAGATCGTCCAATAGAACGCCGGCACACTCGTCATCACAAGCTGCACAACACACACACACACACACACACGCGCGCACACATTATCTCTGTTAACATTTTTTATCTTCATATGAATTGAATATATGGGTACAGGGATCATTTATAAATCTACATATCACTATTTATATATTTATTCTTAAACCATTTGTGTCATTTGGTCTTTGTTGTTGTTGTGTCATCGTTTTATTTGTCAATTGTCTTGTTTTGTGTCAGTTAGACATTAAACTCATGTTGCTGGAGAGATTGCAACAATGACAATACAATCCTTGAGTCTTGAATCTTGAATCTTGTTTGTGTGTGAGAGTGAGTGAGTGAGTGTCTGTCTGTCTGTCTGTGTGTGTGTGTGTGTGTGTGTTACTGTATGTGTGTGTGTGTGTGTGTGTGTCTGTCTGTCTGTGTGTGTAGTCCATACTCACACACACACTGCCCCTCCACCTCTATGTGTCTGTCTTGACACGTGTCACATGTCTGACCCCTGACCCCGGCCTTACACACACACTGTCCGGTGTGTGCGTCACACAGCGTCGTCATGGCGCCCCACACACTGCAGCTACAGCGCACACACACGCCGCCCGGCAACGAGGGGTTCCCATAGTAACCAACAGCACACCTGTAATGATGTCAGAGTGATGTCAGAGTGATGTCACAGGCAAAACTCTCTGATGATTTTTTAAAAAGTTTTTAATAAATACAAAACAGTCAAATACAATGTGTGAGACTGAGTTTAACCTACAGACAGAGACAAAGGCTGAAACCTCAGAAGAGCCAAACTGTGTCAGATAACTTCCCGTTTAATCAGAGACATTCAGGAACCACTTTGCTCATCAGGACAAAACATAAATATGAAGTTTACTCTTGACTTCCTCACCTCTCACAGTAGAAGACAGACGGACAGACAGACAGACAGACAGACAGACAGGCAGACAGACAGACAGACAGACACTCTCACCTCTCACAGTAGCGTCCCTCGTAGCCTGTCTCACAGGCCGTACAGCGGAAGTCTCCAAACGCTTCGTCCAGCTCACAGGTCGGACTGAAGCTAAAACACGGAGAAATGTTTGAGTTAAAACACAGTGTGTGTGTGTGATAAAATCATGAAGTACCAGCCCATTCTGTCCAAACTAAGTGAACTGGGCTATCAAAGCAAACTGGTGGTGTTGATCTTTGGCAGCTTGGGGCATGTCCACCATCTTGTTTTCACTAGGTTAAGGCTGGCAGGGCTCTCCAGCAGGACATCCAAACAGCTGTCAAAGTTCTGCTCCATATCAGCGGTGACAGGCAGCCTGGCAGTGTGGCGCAGGAGATGTTTTTTATACCCTTGAACACTGTCCTATCCTTTCTGGAAATATTTGAATCCAGTCTGTTGTAATGTGATTGGTGGACTCAAATAAAGAATTAAAATGTGTGTGTCTATGTGTGTATTTGTCTGTGTGTGTGTGTGTGTGTGTGTGTGTGTGTGTGTGTGATCTATGTATCTCAGTGTTTTGTGTGTGTTTTCTCTGTGTGTGTGCAGTTCTACCTGTTGTCCAGCAGGGGGCAGGCACACAGAGAGCAGTCAGACTCAGCTCCCTTCACTGAGCCGTAGTGACCTGGGGAACAGAGCTCACAGGCTGGACCCGCCGTGTGGTGTAGGCAGTCCTGATGAGAGGGGTATGAACATTAGGTCTCTCTGTGTGTGTGTTGTGTGTGTGTGTGTGTGTGTGTGTGTGTGTGTGTGTGTGTGTGTGTGTGTGTGTGTGTGTGTGTGTGTGTGTGTGTGTGTGTGGTGGAGACAGTCCTACATGAGGAGAGGGGATATATCTTTAATACTGAGGAATAAATCATTAAAAAAGAAAGAAAAGAAAAGGAAGGAAAAGGAAAAAAAAACACATTTGAAACACATTTTGTCCCTTACATCAAGAATCAGTGTTAGACAGTTTTATCCTAACCCTAAGGAAACGGCTAATGTGCAGAAGTGTCAAATAATGATTTTTATTCAGCGCTATTTTGAGAGCACTCAAAGACAAAAAATAAAATACACTGACAACGTGTAAACATTCAGACAGTGGCAAAACATCTACATTTAATTTCTATGACATGAAATCCACATTTGGGCGTCTGTGGTGAAGTGTGTAGGGCAGTCGTCCACTGGTTACAGTCTATCTATCTATCTATCCATCTATCTATCTATCTATCTATCTATCTATCTGTCTATCTATCTGTCTATCTATCTGTCTATCTATCTGTCTATCTATCTGTCTGTCTGTCTGTCTGTCTGTCTGTCTGTCTGTCTGTGGTGAAATGTGTTGGGCGGTCGTCCACTGGGTTACAGGGTCGGTGGTTGGATCCCCCGTCTCCCCGCCACATGTCCAAGTGTCCCTGGGCAAAGAGACACTGAACCCTAAATGTCTCCTGATAGTTAGCTTGCACCCTGCGTGGTAGCTGCTGCTGCTATCGGTCTATGAGTGTGTGTGTGAATGGTGAATGTGTGTGTGAATGGTAACGTGGGAATGGGAACAGGAACAGGTCTCCCTTGATAAAGAGTCTCCGGTCTCAATGGGATTTACCTGTAGAAACTAACCCTAACCCTAAAATAAAGGTTAAAATAATAATAATAATCACCTGACAGGCTCCGGTCTCGGGGTCACATGATTCACTGTGGTTGCTACAGCGACACGGAACACACGGACGGACGAACAGCGACTTCCTGTTCTGGGAGGAAAGCTCAGAGAGAGGAAGGCGGGAAAACCCTGGGGAGCAGGTCTGATAGAGAGACACCCACACAGACAGGGAGAGAGAGAGAGAGAGAGAGAGACACCCACACAGACAGGGAGAGAGAGAGAGACATCCACACAGACAGGGAGAGAGAGAGATACATCCACACAGACAGGAGAGAGAGAGAGATAGAGAGAGAGAAAAGAGAGAGAGAGAGATAGAGAGACATCCACACAGACAGGGAGAGAGAGAGAGAGACATCCAGACAGGGAGAGAGAGAGAGAGAGAGAGAGAGAGAGAGAGAGAGAGAGAGAGAGAAGAGAGAGAGAGAGAGAGAGAGAGAGAGAGAGAGAGAGAGAGAGAAAAATGTGGTTAATTGAAGTGCCATGACAGAAGAACTTTAACTTTAAACAGTGTCCAGTCTGATTCTAGGAGGAGCTGTCTGTCACAATGACAACCCCGCCCCCTATGACATCACTATCAGCAGAAAGTTTAATCTGTTCACCTGCTGCATCATGATTATAAACATGTCTCACCTGACAGGATGAGCCGGTGTAACCATGGGGACACACACATGACTCTATCTGTCTGGCCACGCCCCCTTCATCTGACTCCGCCTCCACTGCCGTCTCCATGGTGATGTTAGAAATCCTACAAACAGGAAATGACATCATGTGTGTAGTTCAGATTGTGTATCAGTGTTTAGTTGAGAGTGTGTATAACGTTGTATGTGCAAGTGAGTGAGTGAGTGTCTCAGTGTCTCTACCTGCTCTGCTGCAGTGTGTGTGTGTCTCAGTGCGTGTGTGTGTACCTGCTCTGTGTGTGTGTGTCTCTGTGTGTGTGTCTCTACCTGCTCTGCTGCAGTGTGTGTGTGTCTCTCAGTGTGTGTACCTGCTCTGTGTGTGTGTGTGTGTGTGTCTCTGTGTGTGTGTGTCTCTACCTGCTCTGCTGCTATGTGTGTGTATCTCTACCTGCTCTGCTGCAGTGTGTGTACCTGCTCTGTGTGTGTGTGTGTGTCTCTGTGTGTGTGTGTGTCTCTGTGTGTGTGTGTGTGTCTCTGTGTGTGTGTGTTGTGTGTCTCTCAGTGTGTGTGTACCTGCTCTGTGTGTGTGTGTTGTGTGTCTCTCAGTGTGTGTACCTGCTCTGTGTGTGTGTGTGTGTGTGTCTCTGTGTGTGTGTCTCTGTGTGTGTGTGTGTACCTGCTCTGTGTGTGTGTGTCTCTGTGTGTGTCTAACCTGCTCTGCTGCAGTGTGTGTGTCTCAGTGTGTGTAGCAGCGTGTGTAGCAGTGTGTGTGTACCTGCTCTGCTGCAGTGTGTGTGTGTGTGTGTGTCTCTACCTGCTCTGTGTGTGTGTGTGTGTGTGTGTGTCTCTACCTGCTCTGTGTGTGTGTGTGTGTGTCTCTACCTGCTCTGCTGCAGTGTACCTGCTCTGTGTGTGTGTGTGTCTCTGTGTGTGTGTCTCTACCTGCTCTGCTGCTCTGTGTGTGTGTCTGTGTGTGTGTACCTGCTCTGCTGCTCTGTGTGTGTGTCTGTGTGTGTGTACCTGCTCTGCTGCTCTGTGTGTGTGTCTCTACCTGCTCTGCTGCTCTGTGTGTGTGTCTCTCTGTGTGTGTACCTGCTCTGCTGCTCTGTGTGTGTCTCTGTGTGTGTGTCTCTGTGTGTGTCTCTACCTGCTCTGCTGCAGTGTGTGTGTGTAGCAGTGTGTGTGTGTGTGTAGCAGTGTGTGTGTGTAGCAGTTTGTGTGTGTGTAGCAGTGTGTGTGTACCTGCTCTGCTGCAGTGTGTGTGTGTGTCTCAGTGTGTGTGTGTGTCTCAGTGTGTGTAGCAGTGTGTGTGTACCTGCTCTGCTCCAGTGTGTGTGTGTGTCTCTGTGTGTGTAGCAGTGTGTGTGTGTGTGTGTGTGTGTCTCAGTGTCTCTACCGGCTCTGCTGCTCTGTGTGTGTGTCTCAGTGTGTGTACCTGCTCTGCTGCAGTGTGTGTGTGTGTGTGTAGCAGTGTGTGTGTGTACCTGCTCTGCTGCAGTGTGTGTGTGTACCTGCTCTGCTGCAGTGTGTGTGTGTACCTGCTCTGCTGCAGTGTGTGTGTGTACCTGCTCTGCTGCAGTGTGTGTGTGTGTCTCTACCTGCTCTGCTGCAGTGTGTGTGTGTGTCTCAGTGTGTGTACCTGCTCTGCTGCAGTGTGTGTGTGTGTGTAGCAGTGTGTGTACCTGCTCTGCTGCAGTGTGTGTGTAGCAGTGTGTGTGTAGCAGTGTGTGTGTACCTGCTCTGCTGAAGTGTGTGTGTGTGTGTGTGTGTGTGTAGCAGTGTGTGTGTGTGTAGCAGTGTGTGTACCTGCTCTGCTGCAGTGTGTGTGTAGCAGTGTGTGTACCTGCTCTGCTGCAGTGTGTGTGTCTCTGTGTGTGTGTCTCAGTGTGTGTACCTGCTCTGCTGCAGTGTGTGTGTCTCTGTGTGTGTGTCTCAGTGTGTGTACCTGCTCTGCTGAAGTGTGTGTGTGTGTGTGTGTGTGTGTGTAGCAGTGTGTGTGTGTGTAGCAGTGTGTGTCTCTACCTGCTCTGCTGCAGTGTGTGTGTAGCAGTGTGTGTGAGTGTAGCAGTGTGTGTGTGTCTCTCAGTGTGTGTGTGTCTCTCAGTGTGTGTGTACCTGCTCTGCTGCTGTGTGTGTAGCAGTGTGTGTCTCAGTGTGTGTACCTGCTCTGCTGCAGTGTGTGTGTGTGTGTGTAGCAGTGTGTGTGTACCTGCTCTGCTGCAGTGTGTATGTGTCTCAGTGTGTGTGTAGCAGTGTGTGTAGCAGTGTGTGTACCTGCTCTGCTGCAGTGTGTGTGTGTGTGTGCATCTCAGTGTGTGTCTCAGTGTGTGTCTCTACCTGCTCTGCTGCAGTGTGTGTGTGTCTCTGTGTGTGTGTGTAGCAGTGTGTGTGTGTGTGTAGCAGTGTGTGTCTCTACCTGCTCTGCTGCAGTGTGTGTGTGTGTGTGTGTAGCAGTGTGTGTCTCTACCTGCTCTGCTGCAGTGTGTGTGCGTGTCTCAGTGTGTGTACCTGCTCTGCTGCAGGCCCGTCCCGTATGAAGCTTTGATCAACACGTATTCGATGTCGCTGATGACGGACATGAAGTCGGAGCGGCTCACTGGTTTCTCTGAGACGGAGTTAAAATACCTCCAGCGGTGCTGCAACACACGCCGCAGCGCACACACACACACACACACACACACACACACACACACACACACACACACACACACGTTTATACAGGGCACATTATAACTGTGAAATGTTCATTGGAAAAAATTATATTTGGCAACATCGTGTTTCAAACTTTCAAACCAATTAACATATTTGAAAAAAATACATAACACATACTGTAGATCTTTAACACACACACACACACACACACACACACACACACACACACACAGTGCTGTACCTCTGTCATGCTGACATCATGTTGAGTCCTGACCCCGTTGCTAGGCGCCGGCCTGTCAGTGTAGATGACGAATCTCCTCATGGCTCCGCCCCTCAGGAGGATCTGGGGCTCCTGATTGGCCGAGCCCGAGCCGAGCTCTGAGTGGAATGTGACGATGTAAGAGAGAACGCCGCCGTATGACAGCAGCTACAGAGAGACCACACAGAGTTAAGTACACACTATCTAGTACACAACTTTCAGTACACAACACACAGTTATAGCCTGAGCTAATAACAAGTCTTATCATGTCTGTCTGTCTGTCTGTTACAGACTGAGCTAATAACAATCAATACATGTGCAAAGTATCAAAAATAATGCTTCTGTTGTCTTTCTGTTTTTAACATATGTATCCATGGCCTCAGCCTCTCTCTAGGTCGTCCTCAGACGAGCCCTCCATCGTTACATCTGGCCAGTTCATTGGTACTTTGCGCTCCTGCATCCTTCTTGAGTACATCCACGTATGTTAGTGTAGGACGTCCTCGAGACCCATGACCATGGTTTGGTTCCCATAGTACCAGCCAGCAGCCTGTGTGTGTGTGTGTGTGTGTGTGTGTGTCTGTCTCTCTCTCTGCCTGTCTGTCTGTCTGTCTCTCTGTATTACCTGTCTGTCTCTCTGTATTACCGGTCTGTCTCTCTGTATTACCTGTCTTCCCTCGTACAGGGCTGGCAGCCTCCAGTAGAGCGGTCCGTAGAGCCGGCTGCTGTTCAGAGCGCGTGTGTCCAGCAGCGTCTCGGCCCCCTGCTGGTAGAGGCCTGACACTACACGCTGCAGACTGGACACACTCACCACAGAGAGGCCGGGGCCGGGGGGCAGGGACAGCTGGGTGGGGGGGACAGGTCAGGATTAGTGTGTGTGTGATTAAACAATATTTATAGTAAATACATTCTAAATACTGAATAGATTTTTGAGGCATTTTGAGGGGAGGCAGGGAGAGCTAAGGGACATGTTAAAGTAAAAATATAATACTATAATCCAGAGGACATTTAGTTTAGCCACTGGCCCACACACAGACAGGGAGAGCTAGGGGGACATGTTACAGTTAATATTTAATACCACAAAGAAAACAAATAAAATACATCAGACTAATAATACGATTTAAAACAACATAAAATACAATCAAATACCAAACTAAATTTGGCAATGAGAACATGTATGTTCCTGTGTGTGTGTGTGTGTGCCTGTGTTCTCTGGTGTGTGTTGTGTGTGTGTTCCTGTGTGTGTGTGTGTTGTGTTCCGTGTGTGTGTGTGTGTTCCTGTGTGTGTGTCGTGTGTTTGTGTGGTGTGCTGTGTGTGTGTCTTGTGTGTTCCTGTGTGTGTGTGTGTGTGTGTGGTGTGTGTGTGTGTGTGTCTCACAGCAGCGCGGGTCATCCCTCCCTTCTCCTCACACTCCTCACTGACTCCGGAGCAGAAACACGGTGAGCATCCGGACGGGTTGAGACGAGAGAGAGAGAACGAGCCGGAGAGGCACTCTGAACAGCCACGGCCTGACACGCCAGGCTGGGGGCGAGAGACATAGGGTTAGCATGGGAGAGAGGAGAGAGAGAGAGAGAGACATAGGGTTAGCATGGAGAGAGAGGGAGAGAGACATAGGGTTAGCATGGGAGAGAGAGAGAGAGGGACATAGGGTTAGCATGGAGAGAGAGAAAACAAGCCGGAGAGGCACTCAGTACAGCCACGGCCCGACACGCCAGGCTGGGGCGAGAGACATAGGGTTAGCATGGAGAGAGAGAGAGAGAGAGACATAGGGTTAGCATGGAGAGAGAGAGAGAGAGAGAGAGACATAGGGTTAGCATGGAGAGAGAGAGAGAGAGAGGGAGAGAGAGAGAGAGACATAGGGTTAGCATGGGAGAGAGAGATAGAGAGAGACATAGGGTTAGCATGGAGAGAGAGAGAGAGACATAGGGTTAGCATGGAGAGAGAGAGAGAGAGAGAGACATAGGGTTAGCATGGAGAGAGAGAGAGAGAGGGAGAGAGACAAAGGTTAGTATGTAGGAGAGAGAGAGTTTAGTTACACACTCACAACAATTTCTAAAAAGAAATTAAAAAAATAACAATAAAGAAACTCTGTACAGTTGGGGAATCCTCCCTTATATAGTTGTGAACAACAAGCTGGGTACACAGGCACACACACACACAGCTTGTCACCTTGCACACACACACACACACACAGACACACAGTACCTTGCACACACACTCTCCCGTGGTCAGACAGTCACACACTGCGCTCTCGTTGCAGAACGCCTCGTCGGTTCCCGCGGCGTCGCAGCCGCACGGCGAGCACGCTGGGTAACCATGGTGACCGGGGGCGCAGCGGTCACATGACCGGCCGGAGAACCCGAGGCCGCACGGGCAGCTGCCATTGGTCGACTCACACTGAGGGGAGGAGCTACCCGACGCACTGCAACCACAAGGCTGCAGACAAGAGACAAGGGGGTTAGTGTGTGTGTGCCTGTGTGTGTGTGTGTGTCTCTGTGTGTGTGTGTGTGTGTGTGTGTGTCTGTCGTGTGTTTGTGTGTGTGTGTGTGTATGTGTGTCTCTCCATGTGTGTGTGTGTGTGTGTGTGTGTACCTTGCAGCCTGTCTCAGCATCGTGGCCCCAGTATTCCGGCTCACATTTCTCACACTTCTCTCCGTGTGTGTGCGGCGCGCAGACACACGCGCCGCTCAGCGCATCACAGTTTCCCCCGGTGTGAGCACAGGTGCATTCTGGGAAGGAGAGCACACAGCCAATCACAGGCCAGGATCTCATCTTGCTGTTTTTACTTGTTTGTAAATACAGGAAAACTGGTGTATCTAATAAAGTGGCCGGTGAGTAGGGGAAAACGGGGTAATATGTCACACGGGTTGGTTATACCCGGTCTCCCCTATATATACAGCTCCGGGAAATATAAAGAGACCAGTTTAGATTTTACTTAAATATTCATCTCAAGATATTTCAGGCTTTATATAAATCACTTATCAACATGTTTAATCAGCGGCGAATCAGGGGTTAAACCACACCTATGGAATGTTCTCCAGCCAATCAGAATAGAGGATTCACAAAGACTATGGGATAAACCATGATGACTGAATACCTCAAGCTTACAAACCACTGAGAAAGATTCATAATAATATGATATACACAATGTTAGATAATAATAGCCTAGCCCTACTAATAGCGTTAGCCTAACCCTGATAATAGCGTTAGCCTAACCCTGCTAATAGCGTTAGCCTAACCCTGCTAATAGCGTTAGCCTAGCACAATGTTCCAGGACATTAGACGTATTGTTTACGTACCGTTGCAGCCGCTGGCGTTGAATCCGTAGTAACCACGGCTACAGCGGTCACACCTGTCCCCGGCCACGCCCCCCACACACTGGCACCGCCCCCTGGCATCACATGACTCAGAGCTGGATCCTGATTCGCTGCAGCCGCAGGCCTCACAGCCACGCCCAGTCTGCAGGCCGAAGAACCCGGCCTGCAAAGAGAGAGAGATACAAGTTATCAAAGTGTGTCTGTCTGTGTGTCTGTCTCTTTGTGTATGATGTGTGTGTGTGGGGGGGGGGTCTGTGTGTGTGTGTGTGTGTGTGTTACCTTGCATTCGTTGCAGTTTCGTCCCGTAACGTTCTCTCTACACAAACACTGTCCCGTTGTGACATCACACACGGTTGCCACGGCGCCGGTGACATCACAGCGACAGTCTGAGGACAAAAGGGTCAAAGGTCAAAAACATAATCGGGTTTAAAAAGATCAACATTCCTCTGCTATGAATACAAGACTGTGTGTGTGTGTGTGTGTGTGTGTGTGTGTGTGTGTGTGTGTG
>CM047525.1:26955977-26990327 GCA_026122265.1 Ammodytes dubius
CCTCAATATCTCAACTAGCGTTCTCCAAAATCACTGAATACACCTTTAATTAAGTGGTGTTACAATGTGCTGTGTGTCTCTGCTTATTGAGTGTGAACTGGCTTTGGCCCTTCGAAGGGTGTGTCTTTACTGTGGAGTCTGGTGACATCTAGTGGCTAAAACTGAGAACTGCAGGACTAACAAATCAGTGAGTACTGTCAGTCTGCCCCAGGCAGCTGTGGCTACTATGGTAGTTTACCACCACCAGTATGACTGTGTGTGAATGAATGGAACCTGGAACCCTGTAAAGAGCTTTGAGTGACTAGAAAAGCGCTATATAAATCCAATCCATTATTACTGCACAGAAAACAGTGAAGGAGTTAAAACTGGACTAAATGAGAGAAAAATGTGTGATATTACAGATTTAAAGTATCAGCAAAAAAATACGCTTCAACTGGAGGTAGGAAAAGAGGCGATCGTGTAAAGAACAACTGTTTGATCGTTTCCAAGGAAAAAAATTGTTTAAAAAATGTTTAAAATATTTTTTTGGTTGTAAAGTGAACTATTGTCATGATGTAGTTGACAAAAATATGGCCCTGTTTATATAAGGAATAACTGGAAATGAGAATGTATGAAGATGAGTGACTACACATTGATTCTAGGCAGGGTTTTAGGGTTTTAGACTTCATACGGACAGTTTTGAGTGTGTTATAGTCCTACAATACAATGCACAATACTACAGGAGGATTTGTTCATATGTCAAACATTGTCTGATTTATGATGCATTTCTTTCTTCTTAAAAACATGCTGAAAATGCATTTTTAAGACCTGTACAAAGCATTGTTATGGTTTATGAGATGAAAAGGGCTGTGACCACAATCTGTTCTGTAAAAACCTTGGACACTTATATGTTATAAACAATTAAATAAAGATTTGATCTCTGGCTTCATCACAACTAGATTTTAGTTTGTTAAAAGAGATGAACATTTACACATAGTTTGTTAGATATTCAGACATGTCAGTAATCAACTGGCAAAGTTTCTCACACAACCACACACTCTCTCACTCACACACACACACACACACACACGTACGCACACAAACTATTCACCTGCAGTGTGATTCAGATAAGGGAATGAATCATTTTCTGGGAAAAAATTACTCAATAATCGCTCCAAAAGTCCATAAAACCAAAACCACTCATTATCAATGTGTTGTTAAAGTTTCTGAGTAATAAAAGTTCCGATTATCCAGCCGTCATAGAAGTTTGTGCCAGCAGCGCACGCCGCCTGTTAACAGTTACCAGGTTTTAAAGGTGGAGTGTGTGTGTGTGTGTGTGTGTGTGTGAGTGAGTGAGTGAGTGAGTGAGTGAGTGGAGTGAGTGAGTGAGTGAGTGAGTGAGTGACTGACTGACTGTGTGAGTGTGTGTGTGAGTGAGTGAGTGCATGCTTGTGTGCGTGCGTGTGTGTGTGGGTGTGTGTGTGTGTGTGCGTGTGTGTGTATACCTGATATGGAGCAGTAAATGAGTTGTGGGTTCAATGTGTTGAGCTGATCGTATCCCAAACCCATCTGATGAAGTTTTCCCGGAAGATAGTTTTCTATGAGCACGTCACACACTCCTGCAAGCTGACACACACACACACACACACACACACACACACACACACACACACACACACAGAACAGGTTAAAAAAATTACATAACATACACTAATTTTAACACTGTGATTTGTTGCTTTGCCTCTCTTGTTCGATGAAATAAAAAATAATAGTTTTTTTATTTGTATTTTTTCTCATATTATTCCTTCGTTCTCTCCGTACCTCCTGGATGACTTTCACTCCTCTGGGATGCTTCAGGTCGACAGCGATGCTCTGAAATCACACAATAAACACAGAAGTTAACCAGGCCAGTGTTCAGTTAATAATACAAAAGCTATACTGAAAAATATAACAAGAAATATAAACAACCTTTTTCTAAACCAAGACGAATTGTTTACCAGCTAAAAATAGATCTTTGATAATTAAAACTATTCTGAAATGTAATATGTTTCGTTTTCGTCAGGGTGAGCGGTAGTGTTTTTACCTACGCCAGCTGTTGTTCCTGGGTGAGCGTATACCCATGACAAAGGCATCATGCTTTGCACTGATGGTCTTGTTTGTTGTTACATGTCATTTATGATCATCAGAGGAACAATTAGACTGTTTCAGAAATATTTAAAAGTTCCTCGTAGCGACTTTAAGGCCTAAAATTTAGATTATTTGATTTAAGACTGATATTTACAGCGTGTGCATGAGCTGACCTACTTTTTTGTTGCGGTTGACGCTGAGGAAATAGACGCTTTCCGCTCCAACAAACGGAGGACCCCAAGCTCTGGTGTCATCACCCGCACCTGAATCAGAAAACCACAACTCCCACAATCCTTCACTCCTACTCGGACAGAAAAAGGCCCGGTGGAGCTCCCACTGCAGCAGAAGTTACACATCACATGGACTGAGCCTCCCAGTGAAAACAACCAGCGATATATAAAAAATGGTAAAAAATGGTAAATGTACTTATATAGCGCTTTATCTCCGTTGTTCACACACCCAAAGCGCTTTACATTGTTTTGTACACATTCACCCAGTCACACACACATTCATACACCGATAGCAGCAGCTACCACGCAGGATAGGCTTAGCACTAGGGTGCTAAGTTAACTAAGCTAACTATCGGGAGCAATTCGGGGTTCAGTGTCTTGCCCAGGGACACTTCGACATGTGGCGGGGAGACGGGGGATCGAACCTCCGACCCTGCACACCAGAGGCGACCTCCCTACCACTTCGCCACTGCCGCCCCAAAGCAAGCCCAATAAGCAAGAGGCGAGATCAAGGAGCCATGTTAGGATGAAATAAATAAGTTAAAGTATGTCCCAATTGTAGCATACTGCATCCTAACTAGATTATTTTAATTGGTCAAATGCAGTATGTAGAATAGTGAAAAGAAAGAGGAGATTTGGAACGCAGGGTGAATGTGTATGAATGAAAAAATAAATCAATAAATACTCATCAGACTAAATATAGACTTACCCGGTTTCTCCACTTTGATAACTTCTGCTCCCAGATCTCCGAGGATCATCGTGGCAAAGGGTCCGGCCAGAACTCTGGAGAAAAAAATCACAATATATATATTTTTATTTTTTATTATTATTAGACAGGTCAGAGAGACAGAAAGGAAAGAGAGGGGAATTAACAATATTTAAAGGAATACTTCACCCATACGGAACCGGCGTTCTATCATTATAAAATCGCTATTATAATATAATGAATGAGGTTTTTCTTCCCTCAGTCTCCCCTCAGTCTTCCCTTGGCCCAGCTGTCCTGTTAATCCTAACCCTATACATTTTCCCATGTGTGATGTCACGCATGGTAAAATGTAGATTAAGACAGTGAGACCATAAAACACTCTTTCTGCCTTTTCTCAGGCTAGGTTGAACCGATTTCTAAAATGTTTGCACATTTATACTACATAGGATCTCAGAGTTCATATACACCTTCATATTCCCACCGGTGAAGTAGGTCTTTAATGTAAATTTAAAAAAAATCATCTCTCAAATAATTCAAAGAATACTCTCACCTTGTCAAATCTAACACTCTGACGCCATCTAGAGGTCGAAGGTTTTCTCCTGTTGATCAGATGAACACAACAGAGTTAGAACATTTATTTAAAAGCTACTCCGAGGAACTTTCAGTTTGTGTTCATTCTAGCGCCCCCTTTGGACAAAAGCGGTAGTTTTTTACCACGCCAGCTGTTGTTCCTGGGTGATTAAGGCATTAAGAAAAACTATATAAAAATAGCATTCTTTGCACTGATGGTCTCGTTTGCTGTTACATGAGATCATGAGAGGAAAAATTAGACTGTTTCAGTAATATTTAAAAGTTCCTCTTAGCTACTTTTAACAATTTGGTCTCAATTCGATATAAATCTATTTTTTAACTGAGATCTGGACAGCAGGAGACTAAAAAAATTAAAAAATAAATTATAATGAGAAACTTTCACAAAAACATTAGCCTACTAAATATCTCAAACAAATCACTTAAAATGTCATTATAAACAGCTTTATATTAGTATATCGTATCATGAAGACTAAATATCACAAAATAATTACGTAATATTATATATATATATATTTTTAAATATTTGTTATTATTATAATAATGTTTCTCTTGATATTTGTCTAACAGGATGTATATTTTCATAGCAGCTATCTTGACTGACACAGCTAGACAAAGTTTGTGTTGATAGTTTGTTGACAGTTAATATTGTATATGTGGGTCAATGAAACATTAACAGAGTTATAAAGTGTTCAGTATATTAATCAGTGATAAGGTGATGGTGTCTGCGTTACTGTGAAGCTGACACACAACACACACACACACACACACACACACACACACACACACACACACACACACACACACGCACACACACACACACACACACACACACACACACAGCTCACTTGCAGCACTGTGATGCTAACATTAGCTTGCTAGCTGTAGCTCCGGTTCTGTACCTGTGTGAGCGTGTAACCTCCTCCCAGGTACCGGTGCACTTTTCCGGGTCAGTGAAGTGAAACCAGCCGGACAAAAGGCCTGGAACCGGCGTCCTAACGCCATGGCAGAGGACGACATCTTCCTTCCCACCTGTTAGCAACAACAAGCTACCGTCAATCAATCTACGTAACAGCAAGACATCCAGGCAGACCCTTCAGAATAAAATTGTAAAAGTGTATTTTCTTTTCTCCAGGGCAAACCTTTCAGAATAAAATAATTCACAATATTTTTTTGTTTGTTTGCCAAATAATAAGAATTATGAGATGAGAGTGAGACTGCCACGAGGAAGAGGTGTTTTATTACAGGACAACGGAGGCAATACATATCTAAACAATTAATATTGTGTCTCAAATTAATGATTTAATATATTGGCCTACTGAAGAATAAATATCTCAAAATAATGAGAAACTTTCACCAAACTTCCCAAATTAGGCTATATATATTTTTAAATATTTTATTATTATAATGAATAACGTTCCTCATGTCATAGCAGATAGCTTGACTTACACACAAACACTTATCAAACTTAGTATATGTACTACTACTTTACTATCTATATTATGATGATTTATTACACACAATAATCTTCACACTAACCTTCACTTCAGCACATTCACATAGATCAGCGATTTATGATAAAAATGTAGTCTGGGCGTGTTGTTGAATGGATCCTCTTTGCGCATGCGCACTGTGCCGCAACACTAGGCTCCGCGCTGTATGTGTAGAAGCTTCTATAAAGTTCGATGGATGAGATGGAGCGAGGACATGACGATTTTTTTGAAGAGGAATAACGGAGGCTGCCGCGAATAAGAGGGGATTTATGAATGGAGGTTAGTCTCTCTCTCTCTCTCTCTCTCTCTCTCTCTCTCTCTCTCTCTCTCTCTCTCTCTCTCTCTCTCTCTCTCTCTCTCTCTCTTCTCTCTCTCTCTCTCTCTCACAAACTCTGGATGCTGAATGACGACCGCAAGAGTAAAATAGCCGTTAGTGTGCTAGCTTAGTTTCCCGTTAGCTTCCGTGCAAACTGCTGTAATAATGGTGCTTACAGTCGGATATGGAAAACTGTCCAGTAGTAATTTCTGATTTCCACGCCCATGGGGGAGATGGAAATGCTCAGAGTTCACGAGTAGGAACTTTTTCTCTCTCTTTCACTCTCTCCCTCCCTCACTCTCCCTCTCTCTTTCTCTCTCTCTCTCTCTCTCTCTCTCTCAAACTAGGACAAACTGATGAAGAGGTGACGCTGATAACCGTTAATGTACTAGCTTATAGTCCATTAGCTAGCGTGCAAACAGCCGTTATAACACCGGTAAAATTAGCATCCCTGAAACAGAAAGTTATACTAACCTATCTTAACTGAACTTGGCCGTTTAGCTAGCGTGCTAACTGCTGAAAGAACCGTTAGCTTGTGTATTTAGCATCCTGTTAACTAACGTCTTTTCACTGAACTTGCCTGTTATTGTAGCGGCAGCTGAACTCAAAGATAGACCGTAAAGAGAGGGGATAGCTCTTAATGTCGAACTTAATTCAAGCTGTGAGATAGCCTAGAATGAACTACACTTAAATATGTACGAGGGACTTCGAGTTTCTGTTGATACAGCACCTTAAGATTGTATGACACCCAAGCGCGTGCCAGTGGCGCCTGCATTTGTTTAGGAAGCGAGTGATGAGAGCATGGACATATAAAGAAATGGACACCGTATTGAAACATGGCGCCCATTCATTCCTATGAAGCTGCTCATTGGCGCAGAGAAGCAACAAGGAAGCTGCCATACTGCTTTCATGTGAGCCCCTGTGAGCCTGGCACACCCCTAAAGCATGACGCGCAGGGTACGTGTCATTCTCGAGCAGTGTAACGTTATAATATGTCCGTGCATTAAGCTAAACGGGACGGGCACAGTTGCATTGTTTATCGACCATGGAAGTATAAGTTACTAATCCCCGATGATTCTCTGTATGTAATCTTTAAATTACAGCCCGTCGTTGTAAAGTAATATAGTGATAAACGAAGATTCCTCCCGCCATCGGAGGCCGGGCCGGCCGAAGCAACGGTTGTTTCACTACGGCTCCTTTTAGCGGCTACACGCCTAACGGCTAAAACTGAAAATAAAACGGCTATAAAACGCTTTCGGTGGCGTTTTGAAAAGCGAAAACTTCCATCCTATTAGTACATGGTCTAAAGAAAAGTATGAGCCTTTGATTGATATCCATAAAAATTTAGCGGAGATACATTCTTGTTTGACGAAATTGTATTGGGAATGAATGGGGCTGAGCTCATTGATCGCCATTTTGATTAACGGACCCGTCCCAGACAGTCTAATGCGTGTTATACCAGGCGTGGCCACCTGTCCATGCTGGTTGCTCGGAAAAGGCACAATCCTGGGGGCCTGGATGAGAGGCCGCTATACGACGTGAGGAGGTAATGTATTTCTATGTGACTATGTCAGATTAATAATTGTGGTATGACCATGGTGAAGCAGATACAGCTTTGATGTAGTAGCGTTCAGGACACATAGGCTGTTCCATTCTGCCTGCCGTAAATTGTTTCCGGGAAAAATCGGTCCTGCACAAATGCATTAATTATAACTATATTAAAATTAATTAGTTGTTTTCGCATATTGTCTCATTTGCTGTAACTGTAACAGGTCATTTATGATCATCAGAGGAAAATGGACTTTCACAAACATTTAAAAGTTCCTCCTAGGAGATTCAAAAAAGATCTCCTGATTTAGTAGCTTAGTTAACGACTCTTACCAAGATAAGGATTTAGTTAGCTGTTAGCTATGTTAGCTATCAGCTAACTACCTTTAATAGGATAGATAAGTAGGTTTAGTTTGCTACATTAGATGTTAGCTAATTACTCTCATTCAAGGTATAAGAAATGTGTTGCGGATCTTGTATCTTTTATCTTACATTTGTTTTTTTTAGTGCATAAATTCACAATGGAAGTATGTGAGATGATAAAGTTTTGTGGGGACCCGGATGGTGAGTGTGAAACAACGAATGTTCAAACCCTGAATGGATGCCAACTCACTTTCCAAGCTGAACAGGACTTGTAAAATGATGACCACCGATGTGCCTACAAATGTAAATAAAAAAAATGTACCTGAAAAATTGCCACTAAGTGCAAAAGTAAAACATCTAAACTGTTAATTCACATTTGGTTTGTTTAAAAAAAACACGTTTTGTTGAAAGATTGTAGACCAAAGGTTGTGAAAAAAATATATAATTTTAACTCAATATTTACAATTACAGTAAAATATATCAAAGTCAATAATCAAAGAGCTTTATTGTCAATTGCAACATATGTGCCAGACATACAGAGTAATCCAAATAACGTTTCTCTCCGACCCACGGTGCAATAAGAACAAAAGGATACAATATGGTAAAAAAGGATAAGTAATATTTACAATAAATACATTCTTAATAGTGCAAAAATATCCAGCTGAGATTTAATATATTTAGCTGAATTAAAGTATAAACTGAAGTAATTTGAGCTAACCAGCAGATATTTTGGTGCTTTACACTCACTTGTCAAATGTTGCTGAAAACAGTTGCAAATTGCAAAACACAGAAGAAGAAAGGCTGTCAATGGCTGTTGTCATTATGAAGAGTGTTCGATGGATGTGTTTGATTTGAGACAACACTACTCTGCAGGAATCAGTGCACTACACAAGTAAGTTCAGTTTATTACATAAACATGCTCTAATAGAAGAACCTGATTTGAAACACGGCATAGGTTTAGTTAGCTATCAGCTATTATAGCTGTCAGCTAACTACTCTCACTAAGATAACTGAATATTTATATTGTTGCTGTTCCTACTAACTGCTCTGTGTTAATGGGTATGGGATATTTTGGGTTAATCAGTGGAGTGAAGGATGGCAGCTGGACTGTGATGTGAATGTGAAAGAGGAAAAGTTATTTAGTTTGAAACACAATTGATTTTTTAACATAATTTAAACAAGGATGCGATTATGTTCCAACATTTACACCAGAACCTGTTGAAGCAAAGGGAGATGATCATTTAACATATTTAAGTATCAGCCAGCGCTGCTGCAATGCGCAACAGACACACGTGCGCACATACGAGCATCAAATGTGTGGGTACAGGCGAACAAACACATTTTTGTGGGTGCGCGTGCGTAGCCGATAAGGCGATTTCTACCTGGGGGAGGAGGGAGGTGCAGACGACCACTATGACGTGTACATGAAAAAAATTGTGCCTGTAACCGCCAAAACATTCTTATAAACGTTCACACACACAAAGGTAAACTCACCTGATTTCCTGTAAATGCAGAGGGGAGGAGCACAGGGAGGGACGTTCCAGTCCGTTCAGACTTGCTTTGACACCAACAGCAGCAGAGCAGACGGAGGGAAACTGCTGAAGGCTGAGGCAAGGTGAGTGTTAATACAACATTTCATTTTTTTTTATGTCACAGTGCTGATTCTATGATACTGTTTTATGTGTATATGTGTGTGGTAAATTAGAGGGATTGTGTTATTCCCTGTTCACTCAGAGGCTGTCTACATTGGGGCACTTACGGGTATTGCAGGAGGTACGCAGAAAGATAAGACATTTGCCTACAATATGTTTCCACACAAGAAAAATATTGTTATATTAATAATAATATTTTGTATTTAATTTGTGCATTCCTTCCCCGTGTTTATTGTAACACTACTAATGCACGTCATATGCAAAGACTGAAAAGAGGCAGTGTGTGTGCTGCGTGCGTGTGTGCGTGCGTGCATGAGTGTGTGTGTGGAGTGAGCACAGTGACTGACTATGAGTGACAGATGGTATCTCATATCATATGTGCTTTGATGGTCATTTGGCCAATCATAACCAGTATTTGTCATTGAGGAGCGGTCACAATCCGAGCGTCCGCACAGGGAAGTTTACTTTTCCTCTTTCCAAATTATCGGAGGTTGCAATTAGCCACAGTATTATTATATTTTACTGTGTTGATGTGTCTACTTAGTTTATGTGAATCACTTGTAGCCCCTACAGGGGTTTAGGTTTCAGGTGTCATGTCACTTCATTTATGGCTTATGACTTTGCACCCCTGCTCACAATAGTTGTAATTATCAAGTGCAAGTTGGTATTAAGGGTGATGTGTACAAATGTTTTTAATTTAATTTGCAGCTGGATTAGATACGAAGACAAAGGGTTTATTATCAATACAAATTAAAGCGAATAATCACACATGAGCGATGGGGTACTTTTAACATGGCAACCAGCTTAAGGGGGTACACAAGTCAAAAAAGGTTGGGACCCACTGATTTACATGATAACAGCAAACGCAGCCGCAAATTCGTAAACTTTTGAAACCACCTTCCGAGTTGGAAACTTTTTTTAAAAGCAACTGCCGCAGAACCTTGTAAACTAGCTAAACCGGTCTCTGTGGTAACGCTGTGGTCACGGCTCCATACATCTGAGGCATATAACATTTTGAGTCAACAACAGTAGAGCAGACAGAGGGAAACTAAAGAATGAGGCAGGGTGAGTGTTAAAACAACATTTGTATTGTTTTACTGTCACAGTCTCTGTCAGTTTTCTCCCTGTGAAACGTCAGAATGAGTTTGATTAAAGTCGTGATTGTCTGAAAAATACACATTAAACCTGATCCAAGAAATGAAGCGAAACCAAGCAGGTGAAGTGTCACAACAGTGTGTGCGTGTGCATGTGCGTGCGTACGTGCGTGCGTGCGTGCGTGCGTGCGTGGGGTAAATGAGATGAATTTTGTTGCTCCCTGTTCTCTCAGTCTTGCATGACTCCTGTCTCCTGCAGTCCTGCAGTCTCCTGAAACAAACCTGTTTTACTTTATGTTTTGAGCTCAGTCATTGTTTATTGTTTCACCTCTAAAGTGACATCTCAAATGTAGTTAAGTTTGAGGTACAGCTCTTGTAAACACTACAGTTTGAACACTTAGCTTAAATGTTTTTTTTTCATTCATGGTTTTTATATTACCTGTAAGCTTCCTCAATTTTTTTTCCTGAAATAATTTGTCAAGGATTAATGTGGAATGAATAAAAACATATTTTTGTTTCCAGAATTCAGTTCCTGAGACACAGAGCAGAGTCTGCAGCCTCCAGCCATTCGTCTTTGAAGAGTGATGATAATCATCCTCCTGCAGATGTCAGTAATGAACCTGGACCCTCGGACACAAAGTAAGAGACTTTTTACTGACCAGATGGGAGAGGATGCATTTATAATAAAAAGATTAATAGTCATGATGTGGAACTATAAACTACAATGATTTTTCAAACTAAAATTATTCTCATTTAGTTTATACAATCATATGAAAAAGTTTGGGAACCCCTCTCAGCCGGCATTATAATTGACTCTGCTTTCACAAAAAAAAGATAAAAGTGGTATGTCTTTAATTTACCAGGAACAGCTAAGTATTGGGATGTTTTCCAAACAAAGATTTTTTGAAAAGCAGTATTTGGTTGTATGAAATAAAATAAAATGTGAAAAACTGGCTGTGCAAAAATATGGGTACCCTTGTGATTTTGTTGATTTTAATGCCTGTAACAGCATGTAAAACTGAGGACTTTAAACACAAAGTTGGTTGGATTATGTTGTTAAGCCTTAAACCTCATATAATTGTCTGTTTAATCATGAGAAAATTTATTTTAGGTGCCTAAATGCAAGTTGCACTTCTCTTTGACTCTCTGCTGAAATGAGACAGAATGGGATCATCAAAACAGCTCCCAAAAGATCTTAAAAACAAAGATTATTCATTGTCATGGTTTAGGGGAAGGCTACAAGAAGCTTTCCCAAAGGTTTCAATTGTCAATTTCTACTGTAAGGAACGTTGTCAGGGAATGGAAGGACACAGGCACAGTTGCAGTTAAACCCAGGTCTAGCAGACCAAGAAAAGTACAAGAGCAGCATATGCGGCGGATTGTGAGAATGGTTGCACACAACCCAAAGATCACCTCCAAAGACCTACAAGAACATCTGGCTGCAGAATGTGTATCTGTACATGGTTCTACAATTCAGTGCAATTTGCACCAAAACATCTGTATGGCCGGGTGATGAGAAGGAAGCCCTTTCTGCGCCCACGCCACAGATACAGTTGCATGAAGTATGCAAAAGCTCATTTAGACAAGCCAGCTTCATATTGGAAGAAAATGCTTTGGACTGATGAGACAAAAATTAAGTTATTTGGTCTTTATAAAAAGTAGATGTTTTGGTGCAAATTGCGCTGAGTTGTTGAACAATGTACAGATACACAATCTGCAGCCAGATGTCCTTGCAGGTCTTTGGAGGTGATCTGTGGGTTGTGTGCAACCATTCTCACAATCCTCCACCTATGCCGCTCCTGTTTTTTTCTTGGTCTGCCATGCCTGAGTTTAACTGCCACTATGCCTGTGTCCTTCCATTCCCTGACAACGTTCCCTACAGTCGAAATTGACAATTGAAACCTTTGGGAAAGCTTCTTGTAACCTTCCCCTAAACCATGACAATGAACAATCTTTGATTTTCAGATATTTTGGGAGCTGTTTTGATGATCCCATTCTGTCTCACTTCAGCAGAGAGTCAAAGAGAAGTGCAACTTGCATTTAGGCACCTAAAATACATTTTCTCATGATTAAACAGACAATTATATGAGGTTCAAGGCTTAACAACATAATCCAACCAACTTTGTGTTTAAAGTCATCAGTTTTACATGCTGTTACAGGGATTAAAATCAACAAAACCACAAGGGTACCCATATTTTTGCACAGCCAGTTTTTCACATTTTATTTTATTTCATACAACCAAATACTGCTTTTCAAAAAATCTTTGTTTGGAAAACATCCCAATACTTAGCTGTTCCTGGTAAATTAAAGACATACCACTTTTATCTTTTTTTTGTGAAAGCAGAGTCAATTATAATGCCGGCTGAGAGGGGTTCCCAAACTTTTTCATATGATTGTATAGCAAAACACTTGAGAGTCTTTGTTTGTTAGAAATATTTAGTTTGACTTTTCCTAACATCAGATGTTACGAGTGCGCAGACGCCATCTTGTATCAGTTCATAATTTACGGGTGTGCATGTGTAACTGGTTAGTATATAATTTAGGAAAAATCAATGAACGAAAACCTTTTTATTATCATTTTAAAATGACTATAATGTGTTCTGGAAACCCGAATTAATTCATTTCAAATCAGAAATTACACAAACTATTCTGAAAATATCTGAGTTAGTTTTTCCTTTCTATCATCTTGAACCAGTATGCCCTACCTCCTCTGACCTCTGACATCAACATGCCGTTTTCTTCCACACAAATGTCGCTCACTGGATATTTTTTCTTTTTCGGACCATTCTCTGTAAACCCTGGAGATAGTTGTGCTTGAAAATCCCAGTAGATCATCAGTTTCTGAAATACTCAGATCAGTACGTCTGGCACCATCAACATTGCCACGTTCAAAGTCACTTAAACCCCCTTTCTTCCCTATTCTGTTGCTCGGTTTTAACTTCAATAAGCTGTCTTGACACGTTCTACATGCCTTAATGCATTGAGTTGTTGACATGTGATTGGCTGATTAATTATATGTGTTAACAAGAAATTGAACCGCTGCACCTAATAAAGTGGCGGGTGAGTGTATATTCTGTGTATGAGAGATTTTGTAACTATGCAATGTCTGTTTGTGTGTGAGAATAGATTGCCACTCCCTTTTCTCTCAGTTTGGCTTGTGACTATAACAAACTTGTTTTTCTTCATACTTGTACTTTGAGTTCAGTCAGTGTTAGCCGTTTCATTTCAGATTGGCTGAAGTCCAGAAGATGAGTGTTAATATGGAGGAAGAGGAGGATGGAGCAGAGTCTGTATTCTCCAGTGTTCTGTCTATGAAGACTGACTGGTCCCAATATGAACCTCTGAACTTCAGTTATGAACCTGGAACCTCAGACACAAAGTAAGAAAAAAAAGTTTGCGAAAGAAAAAATAAACAGTGGGGCTAGTATCCATCCATCCCTTCCTATCTTCTACAGCAGAAAAAAGGCAGCATCAAGAAAGAAAAATAAATGAATATATAATAGCTTATAGACAATTAACGAGATTATATGGGTACTGGTTTAACAGTAAGCAAGTGCTGTAGCCTCCTGACTATATACAGTATAACTTTTGAAACTATATGTTATTGACATTTCTTTGTGTAATTGCTGAATAAACTTTGTGACAGAAAGAAATATTTTGTACCATTTTCCTCTTAGTATCTGGGACAGCACGTAAAAAAGTGTCTGTCTAAGATGCTACAAAAAGTTAAACCTCTTAATTATCCACCGAAGCATCAGTTTGTGTATTTAGAGTTTCCTGAATGGCTTTGACATCTGATAATTCATCAAAGATTCACATGATATAACTAAGTATTAAGAATAATAATGTATTTTGCTGTTTTCAGAGTTCAGTACCAGAGACAGAGACAGAGAGCAGTGTCTCCAGTCCCCAGCGTTCTGTCTATGAAGAGTGACTGGTCCGAACATGAACCTCTGAACTTCAGTAATGAACCTGGACCCTCAGACACAAAGTAAGTTAACTGGTGCAAACTCATTTAGCTGGTAAAGTTTTGTTGTGGCCCAGTAAGATCTAGAAAACACGACCCTTTTAACAATAAGTTTAACTATATTAATCAAGTTTTTATAAAACCTGGTTTTACAGGGTGCTGTAGCCTCCTGAGCACTCCCACTTATCCATGCTATGTTCCTAAACAATCTTTGCCTGTTTTCAATACTATATACAGTTAGAGTATAACTTTTATTAAACTATATTTTATTGACATTTCTTAATGTAGTTGCTGAATAAACTTAATGACACTGAGAAACAATTTGTACCATTTTCCTCTTAGTATCTGGGACAGTACGTAGAAAAGTGTCTGTATAAGATGCTACAAAAAGTTAAACCTCTTAATTATCCACCGAAGCATCAGTTTGCGTATTTAGAGCTTCCTGAATGGCTTTGACATCTGATAATTCATCAAAGATTCACATGATATGAATAATTATTAAGAATGATTATGTATTTTGCTGTTTTCAGAGTTCAGTACCAAGACAGAGAGCAGCGTCTCCAGTCCCCAGCGTTCTGTCTATGAAGAGTGACAGGTCCGAACATGAACCTCTGAACTTCAGTAATGAACCTGGACCCTCAGACACAAAGTAAGAAAATAAGATAGTGGGCATAGTATGAAACCCTCGTAAAATAGAAGATGAGAGTTGTTGCTTGAACCCAGAGAGGAAGAGAGGCATTATGAGTCACTCAGTTTGTCACTGTGAGAGACTCCAGTCTGCAGTGTAGTTCATACACTGAACTGATGAACCAGGAAACTAGTGTAACATGAGGCTTCATGATCAGAAAATGTTCTCTATCACTCTCTGTCATCAGGGGAGTGCAGTATATTTAAACATTATTAATTAATATCTGCCACGTCTCCTAAATTAAGAACAAGCTTGAGTTATATCCAGTGGCGGCTCCTGACAATAATCTCAGGGGGGCAATTGTTGCCATGATGGGTAAAATTACCCAAAATGAACCTAAATCAGATAGCTAATATGACAATGTCATATTGCATTTAACAGTTTGTTTTTCCTGTTCATCTGGCATAACCACTCTGGCACCATTAGACAAACATTGTACTGTACAGTATTTTTGGACATTAAGTTAGTTAATTTTTTCAATAAAATTAATTTAGCTCTAAAATGATTTAATTATCCGGCTGTGGCCATCACAGATAACTTGTCATGTAGGCTACCAGTGTGCTCCTCAGATAGGCTTCCTTTAAAAGTGAAGAGACCTGCTCTACAATTAATCACAATAATCTGATTGACTCAACAGTTGTGTTCTGATTCAACAAAAATGGATGCTGGCATAGCATATGTGCAATCATCACATTGGTTTGCATTACCACTGTCTACCTTTCTTTATATGTCCATGCTGTCTACAGCACCGTTACTTGGTAGGCGAGGTTTATGCCGCGGACGGACAGCAGCTGTCAGAGTAAACAGTCTATGGATCAGCTGTTGAACGGCGCAGGCTCGTCCATATGCAGATTGATGTTTAATGTTTGTTTTACCTTTTCTGAGAGATGATGCATAGGGGTGACACCCGAAGTTATCCATGCGGTGTCTGTGCTGCCATCAGGATGGATAAAAAGCCAGTATACAGTCCACAATCATCATGCAGCGGCAGCAGAACAGAGCGTTAGCGCCTTAGCATCCTGCTAGCCTCGTTAGCCGTTCAAACGAGCCCCGTGAAAATCCGCGTTTATACGATCCCCCAATCCATCTTGGTAGATACTTGCTTGATGGTTACATTTTGTCTGGAAAGGACCTAGTCCTTTTAATGACATGATCAAGTAGCTTGCCAGCCTAGCCTGAGTTGATATTAGTTATGTTGGTCTTGAATCTGACCGCTTTGGGCAGCAGACCGGACATGTGACTGTATCAGTCACTGTAATTGGTTCATTGTTTACTGTACGTATGACGACAACACGTTAGGGCGAGCACCCCCGGAACCCATAGAGATTGCATTGCGAAGCCTGCAGTTTGAAAAAAAAAAGTTTTACATTGAAGTCTATGAGAGCGCTCAGGGCGATTTTAAACCAGCCCGAAATCGCCTCAAGTACAGAGCACAGACGCTGATTGTACAATGATATTTAGACTTAGATGCAGGTAAAAACTGTATTGAAATAATAAATTATGATTAGAAATACATTAAAAAAAAAAAATTCATCATTATTATATTTTTGTTTTTTGCTGGTATGGCTCAAGGAGGGCGTCGCCCTATCGCCCTCTATGGGCGAGCCGCCGCTGGTTATATCTCTAGAAAACAGTTCAGTTTTAAAATTTCAAATGCTTTTATCAATTGATGGTTTTTATAATTCCTGGTTTTACAGGGTGCTGCAGCCTCCTAAGCACTTTCTGTGTTCCTGCTTTGTACAAAAAACAATCTGTTCATGTTTTCAATATTACATTAATTTTCAATCTAATCAAAATTTATTTTTAAACTGTATTTAATTCACATTTCTTTGTGTAATTGATGAATTCACTGTGTGACACAAAGAGAAATATACACTCACCAGCCACTTTATTAGGTACACCCGTTCAATGGCTTATAAAAACAAAAAGCTAATTAGCCAATCACTTGGCATCAATTTAATGCATTTAGGCATTTAGACGTGGTTAAGACAATGTACTGAAGTCAAACTGTGCATCAGAATGGGGAAGAGAGGGGGTTTAGGTGACTTTTGAGCGTGGGTTGGTTGATGTAAACTTTGTGACACAGATAACATCTTCCTCTTAGAATCTGGGACAGCTGTTAGTGTCGTAGAAAAATGTTTGTCTAAACTAAGATGCTGCAAAAGGGAAACCTTCTTATCATCCACAGCAGCAGCAGTTTGTGTATTTTGAGCTTCCTGAATGGATTTGTCTTCAGATAATTTATCAAGGATTCACATGATATGAAGAATTATTAAAAATAATTAAAATATCTTGATGTTTGCAGAGTTCAGTTCCAGAGACAGAGAGCAGCGTCTGGAGTCCCCAGCTGTCTGTCTATGAAGAGTGACAGGTCCAAAGATTGGCAACCAGACTTCAGGAATGAACCTGGACCCTCAGACACAAAGTAAGAGACTGTTTCTACTATAAACGGACCTGATGGAAGATGATGCATTGAGGATGAAGACAAAATGTTTTGATTTATATTCATTATGCAGAAATATAAATGCAGATACAATTTAAAATGCACTTCATGGTTTTTATAATACCTGGTTTTACTTTCTGTGTCCATACTTTGTAAAAAACAATCTGCTCATGTTTTCAATATTACATTACTATCAAATCTAATTTAAATTGCTTTTAAATCTATTTAACTCATATTTCTTTGTGTAATTGGTGAATACATTTGGTGACACAAAGAGAACTCTTTTTTGCCATCCTCCTCTTAGTATCTGAGACAGCTGTTAGTAACGCAGAAAAGTGTTACAGTTTTTTTTCGATTGCTAAACCACAGTGGGCACAACTGGAACGACAAGTGCAAAACTCTAACTACACTATGCACAGCAGCGGTTCATGTGGACCAAACTCTAGATCGTTTTTCATTGCTTAAACACAATTTTCAAAACTTTACACACTTATCTCATGGCTTAACCACAGCCTGCACAACACTGTGGATTTCAAGCACTTTGTTCAAATGCTAACACACTGCTGTCATAACTGTAGACCACACATTCAAAACAGAATGAATGCCTAGTGCATTTGAAACACTGCTGATTACAATTTCAACTGAAACTCTAAGATGGTGTCTTGTTTTAGACTTGTTAGTGAACATACTGTATATACAGTATAGGGAAAGCTCAAAAATAGGAAGACAGGTTGTTGGAGGGAGAAGAGAAGCAGTGAGACTGGATGTGTGGAGGAAGACCTAGAAGACATTGAGCTGTAATGTCTGATGAAATACAGTAAGGGCAACACTGATAGACCCTGTTGTGAATCATGGTCTCTCATTGAGAGAGGCAGGGTTGAGGGTGCAACGCAATCTGCAAAGATCTACAGTTGCATCTGCATTACGAATTTTCAAGCCAACAAAATTGTAAGAGTTGCACCCCTACAGTACAGTTTTTTCCGATTGCTAAAGCACAGTGGGCACAACTAAAACCACATGTGCAAAACTCTTAACACAGTGTGCACTACAGAAGTCCATGTGTTCTTAACTGTGTTTCATTTTTCATTCATTTCACACAAAATGCATTCAGTAACCACATTGACCAAAACTCAATAGCTCTTCTACCATTCATAGACAACAACCTGCAAAACACTGTGTATTTCTGGCAAAATGTTCAATTGCTAAGACACTGTTTTCAAAACTCTTAGGAACTCATTCAAAACAAAATATTGGATTCTACATTTACCTTATTGAAGTTGTGGAAGCATATTACCAATAATATGACTACTATGTAAAATAAATTGCTTATTGAATTTCAGCTAAAAGCACGAAACTTGAAAATAAAATATTACAATAATTTTTTTACGGAAGCCAGGATAGAAATCGAAGGGCAAGGAATAGAAATCGAAGGGCAAGGAACTCTCCTTTTTTTGTAGTTGTCAGGGATAATGTGGCTTTCCACTGAATCTCAGACTGGTTTGCTGCATACCTCCATACAGAGAAAAAGAAAATACATGTACAATACGATGTTTATCACTGTAAAATTTGAGGCTCAATGCTGAAGATAGGGAGGAACCTAACAGTTCTCACCCACTCTGTATGAGAGATTATACCCTATTACATTTAGTTTTTTTAGTTTTTCGTATGTATTACAGCCCTGGAAAAAGGAAACTCTTGAAACCAAACCTAACAATCCCTTTTCAAAACATAGCATCAAGATGATACACACATGCACCATTTGAATTAGTCTTTCAAAGCAGCAACAGCACGTGGATGTGCTTTATGCAAAACACAGATGTTTTTAGAACTTCTTAAGGTTTTTGAATTTAAAAATATCATACAGACTTTTTGAAATATTGATATACTAGCCTACTGTAAAGTTCATCTAGACACATACAAATAAAAATAGAAAAGCTTCAAAAAGCACATTGCCTTATCCACATTACATGCAATGCCATTCTCTAGCAAGTGGAAAAATATTGCCTGTTGTCCAGTCCAAATGTCCTAGTTATAGAGCTACTGTGTAGCAAGTCAGGTTGGACTCACTCATTGTTAGGCCATGAGATACTGAATCAAATTGCTCTGTTTTCATTTACTCTTTTTTTACCTAAACAATATGGTATGGCCAAATAAAAATATGTTACTCTTATATGTCACTCTCGTATTTTCTAATGAAAGTGTTTTATTTGAAATCACTCAGATCATTTATACTTCAAAGATTTTAAATATCAAAAGTTCATCTTTTATGTTTTGCTGCTTGTTGTTAGTGTTTTTTAGGTCTGTGTGTTGTGTGTGTCAATGTGTGTTTTTCATTGTCACATGTTGCCAGTGTTTGCACCAGTGAGCTTGTTTTGAGACATGTATGAAGAGTTTTGTTGCTGTGAGTGACTTTTGGAGGCAAAATGAACTGAATGGCACAGGTGCATTTTAGTGATGCACACTGTGTTAAGAGTTTTGCACATGTGGTTCCAGTTGTGCCCACTGTGCTTTAGCAATCGGAAAAAACTGTAAATGACAACATAACTGGAATTGATTTCTGTATTACAATTATAGAATATTTACACATATACATACTACATTTGGAAATGGTATCAATAAAATAAGATAAATAAAAAGATGTATCTATTGAAGCAAACTTCTGATCTTCATTTATTTTTGTTTACCTAAACATAACTGGTATGTTTTAAAATAAACAATTTCATGTGAACTAATTTCACTCTTTCCTCAAAGAAATGTTTACTTTATTTGTGTGAAGTAACTCAAATTATTCAAACTGTAAAAAATTAAAAGTTTGTAATTTGTGTATTGGGGTTTGATGCTAGTGTTTATACTCTGAGTGTGTTCTGAGTGACAGTGTGTGTTATCTCAATGAGGCTGGTTCATAGTGTTTGCTGCACTGAGCCTATTTTGCAGGTGAAGTGAACTGTTCAGCTCCAGTGACTTTTGGTAGTGCAGACTGTAGTTAGAGTTTTGCACATTGAGCTACAGTTGTGCCCACTGTGGTTTAGCAATCGGAAAAAAATGTAATCTAATCTAAGATTCTGTAAACGGCCTCCGGTGCAGCCTGCAGCGGAGGGTTAGCCACGCCCACATGCATAAACAGAGAACACAAACGGGGGGAGTAACAGACAACAGAGGAGAAGGAGAGGCTGCCATGCCTTGACTCATGACATCATCAGTTTGTATGAAAACAGGAGAGTTTACATTAGAGCAACAAACATTTCACTTTCAGAAAAGTAAGACTTTTACTGTTCTCTGTGACCATCTGTGGAAAAGTCTGGAATTATTTCAACCACAACAAATCATTTAATGAAATGTCTTCACATGAGAGAATTTATGAAGGATTCATGTATTACTCTCAGTTCTTTTAAATCGAGTCTGAAGACTTTTCTGTTTCCATTTTAACCTGCAATTTTTATTTTATTTGCTTCTTCTATTCGCTTTTAAATGTTTTATAATGTGTTTTATGTATTCTAATCTTGCCTCTGTAAAGCACTTTGAGTGGCCTTGTGTCTGAATTGTGCTATAGAAATAAACTTGCCTTGCCTTGCCTATTATGAATACAAATGTGATTGTGTTTGCAGAGTTCCGTACCAGTCATCTGAGTCTGGAGTCCCCAGCTGTCTGTCTATGAAGAGTGACTGGTCCAAAGATATTCCTATGAAGTTCAGTAACAGACCTGGACCTTCAGACACAAAGTAAGAAACAGTTTTTGCTTCTACAGATTAGTGCAGTAAAATGTTATCAGTAAGAAAAGCTTCAACTAAAGCAAAGGGCTGTTTTAAGACTTTGAAAAACATTTAAAAATGTCAGGATATTGTGTTGTTGTTGTGTGTATATATAAAATATACAGATAATGAGATAAGAAAAGCAGCTCATCAGTGTTAATGAAATAAAATGAACAATCCTTTTTCTATCAGACTGAATGTTATACAAGTATACGTTTTGTGTTCTGTGTGACCATCTGTGGACAAATCTAATAATGAAGAAATGTCTTCAAAGGAAGAGGAGTGATGTTTCTGTGGAGGAGCAGCCGTCCTGCTGTGCTTTGTGTCAGGACGTCCTGAAGGATCCGGTCTCTGTCTGCAGACGGTGCATCACCTCACACTGGGACCAGTCTGATCCATCAGGAGACTCCTCCTGTCCCCAGTGTGGACAAACATCCAGACATGGACTGCAGACAGCCAGACACAACAGACCTGAACAAAGTAAGACTTCAGATCTGTCAGCTTGTGTCATCATGTCTGAAACAGGATTGCTATTGTATAATTTGTTGTTTTGTACAATATACGTAGACAATGATTTTCATTAAAAAATTTAAGTACTTTACATTATTTTATTCTTGTTTAAATGTTTGCAAAAGACCAAATAGTCGATTATAAATCCCATTTAAATTTTCTTTTAGAATATATGAACATAATCACCAGTGTCATATTTTTTTTTGTTTTGTCTCTATCTTAGTGAGTGGTGGTCTGCAGGAGGTTTTAGATGAACATAAGATCAGTCTAAAGAGGAGATGTGAACGTGTGACTGAAGGAACTGATAAAGCAGGAAGTGGAACTCTCCTCAACAGGATCTACACTGAGCTCTACATCACAGAGGGGCAGAGTGAAGAGGTTAATACCCAACATGAGGTCAGGCAGCTTGAGAACGCTTCCAAGATGGAGACCCTCCATGACACTCCAATCAAGTGCCACGACATCTTCAAAGCCTTACCCGACCAACAGGGACCCATCAAACACATCAGAGTCGTCCTGACAAATGGCGTTGCTGGAATTGGAAAAACCTTCTCAGTGCAGAAGTTCACTCTGGACTGGGCAGAGGGCTTAGAAAACCAAGATGTCAGTCTGCTGATTCTGCTTTCGTTCAGGGAGCTGAACTTGATCAGAGATGAGCAGTACAGTCTTCTCAATCTGCTCCATGTTTTCCATCCAACATTACAGAAGGTCACAGCAGAGAAGCTCGCTGACTGTAAAGTTTTGTTCATCTTTGACGGCCTGGATGAAAGCAGACTTTCACTGGATTTCTACAACAGTGAGGTTGTGTCTGATGTCACACAGAAGTCATCAGTCAACGTGCTGCTGACAAACCTCATCCAGGGGAATCTGCTTCCCTCTGCTCTCATCTGGATAACTTCCCGACCTGCAGCAGCCAATCAGATCCCTCCTACATGTGTTGACAGGCTCACAGAAGTACGAGGCTTCACTGACCCACAGAAGGAGGAGTACTTCAAGAAGAGATACAGTGATGAAGAGCTGTCCAGCAGCATCATCTCACACATCAAGACATCCAGGAGCCTCCACATCATGTGTCTAATCCCAGTCTTCTGCTGGATCATTACTACAGTTCTGGAGGATGTGTTGACAACAGAGCAGAGAGGAGAGCTGCCCAAGACCCTGACTGGCATGTACTCACACTTTGTGCTGGTTCAGACAAAGAGGAAGAAGCAGAAGTATGAAGAGGGACATGAGATGAGTCCACAGGAGCTGACGGAGGCCGACAGGGAAGTTCTTCTGAAGCTGGGGAGGCTGGCGTTTGAACAACTGCAGAAAGGAAACGTCATGTTCTACCAAGAAGACCTGGAGCAGTGTGGTCTGGATGTCACAGAGGCCTCTTTATACTCAGGAATTTGTACCGAGATCTTCAAAAGAGAGAGGGTGATATTCGATAAAACTGTCTACTGCTTTGTTCATCTGAGCATTCAGGAGTTTCTGGCCGCAGTCTACATGCACCACTGTCACACCAACAACAACACGAGGGTACTGAAGGTCTTCCTGGGAATAAAATATGTAAATTCATCCCTGGATGTCTTCCTGAAGAACTCCATGGAGAAATCCTTGAGAAGTAAAAATGGCCACCTGGACCTGTTTGTCCGCTTCCTTCATGGCCTCTCTCTGGAGTCCAACCAGAGACTCTTAGGAGGCCTGCTGGGTCAAACAGACAACAGTCCAGAAACCATCCAGAGGGCCATCAACAACCTGAAGGAGATGACCAGTGATAAGATCTCTCCTGACAGAAGCCTCAACATCTTCCATTGTCTGACGGAGATGAACGACCAATCAGTTCATCAGGAGATCCAAGAGTTCCTGAAGTCAGAGAACAGATCAGAGAAGAGACTCTCTGAGATCCAGTGCTCTGCTCTGGCCGACATGCTGCAGATGTCAGAGGAGGTTCTGGATGAGTTGGACCTGAAGAAGTACAACACATCAGACCAGGGAAGACTGACACTCATTCCAGCTGTGAGGAACTGCAAAAAGGCTATGTAAGTCCAGGTGTGGTTAACAATGTAAAAAAGTGTAGATAAAGTTATTTAAATATGCTGATTATAAAAGCTTTCATCCTTCTGTCTTAAAGACGTGTTCAACGTGTTTATTACATTTATATGGCAGTTGTTTTTGTCACAGATTACGACTGTGCTCCAGATTTAAAAAAATAATTATTTAATAATTTTCCGAATGAGAGGTCCTGGATAAATGCTTTCCCGTCATTTATTGATTATGTTCATGTGATAGACTTTATATTTCAAGTGAATATGTAACATTGCTGAAGAAGTCAAGATGGCCGTCTGCAAGATTATTGAAACAAGGATTAAATGTCTGTAGGTGAGAGAGTGGTGAGATTTATAGGGCCCTATGAAATCCGTTTTATTTTTTCACAAATTCCGTTTTTTTTCCGTTTTAATCTCATGACTTCTGTTTTTTGACAATTAACACTAATTTAATCATCTAAACAAGTGTCTAATTAATGCGAGTAAATAATATTCTAACAATTTAATCAGATATAAGACTAAATTTAAAATACGTCACAACATTGCACTGTTTTTAGTGCTTCAAATAAAAACAACTAGGCTACATATAGCCTACTGTAAAACGAAAAAACAGATTTGTTGGGTATAACAGAAAATAAAGCCATTCATTTTGTCCTTCAAGTAAAACATGTAATAATTTGTTTTGCATAAATAATAAAGTCCTTATAAACTTTTCAAGAAGCTGGACTAGAGTGACAGATTTTATAGTTCCATGGCTTTTACATGTGGGACAGCGCTTCACCAAACAGCGGGCTGCATGGCTGCAACACCAACCTACAGTCTGTTGTGTGACGGAGAGCTAGTTAACATTAGCATCAGCAAAATCCGACATCACAAATAATAATCAGCTGAATAATGTAACACATAAACACAAGTTACACTACATGAAAACAACGGGCTGTAGACGCTAGAGTTATAATTACGTGTAAGGAAACATTGTTGAGACTGGAATTTCGTACCACAGTGGCCGTTCCATAATACAACACTCCCTTTAGCAATGGCTGAATATAAGACCTCCCTCTGCTGTGTATCTGCGGGAGCGAGTGGCAATAATAACTTCAAAACAGTAAAGGTTTAACATGATTACGTTCTTTTAGATGCTTTAATCATAAGCCGAATGTATAAACAGACCATATTATTAACAATAAATTAAGTTATGTACATGCCAGAGTTACGTTTATGGATAAATTAGTAAGTAAACATTGAATAGAAAGATTTGTTAATGGGGTTTGGCGCCGTGTGTTACTGCAGCCAGGCTTTACTTTTCACGGCAGTATTTTGATCTTTAGATGTCGCCAAACCAAAATTTCTCCCTAGTTCTGCTTTAATTTCAACCGTGTTGTATCCCTTTGCCTTGGAAACTGAATTTCACCAAAATAATGGCGAATTCCGTGACATTCCGTGTTAAACAGTAGATTCCGTTTTCATTGCCCGATTCTGTGATTCCGTCCGCGTTTTCGTTATTGTGGAAATCATAGGGCCCTAGATTTATTGTTTCATGTCAAACATGCACATTATGCAACTGGATAGTGGACTTTCTAACAAATCGCACACAATATGTAAGGGTGGGCAAGCACACGTCCTCAACTCCGACCATCAACACCGGGGCTCCCCAGGGCTGTGTGCTCTACACACTTTTCACACACTTTTCACACACGACTGCAGCTCTTCCTCCCCATCCACCCATGTAATCAAATTTGCCGACGACACAACAGTGCTCGGTCTCATCACCGGAAATGATGAGATACAGGCGAGAAGTCCAACTGCTGGCAGCATGGTGCAGCAGCAACAACCTGGCCCTCAACACAAAAACAAACCAAGGAAGTTATTGTGGATTTCCATAAGACCGGACAACTGAGCCCCTCCCCACTCCTCATAGGGTTAAGACCAGACAACTGAGCCACTCCCCTCTCCTCATAGGGTTAAGACCAGACAACTGAGCCACTCCCCTCTCCTCATAGGGTTAAGACCAGACAACTGAGCCACTCCCCTCTCCTCATAGGGTTAAGACCGGACAACTGAGCCCCCCCCACTCCTCATAGGGAATGAGGAGGTGAAGAGGGCCCCTGGTTTTAAGTTTTTGGATGTGATTGTGTCGGAGGACGAAAAACATCGCCTCTGCCACAGCGAACGCCTCTTCTTCCTCAGTCCAGAGACTCATGGTCAACTTCTACCACTGTGCAGTGGAGAGTGTGCTGACCTATGGGTTACTGGGGTGGTTTTCCGGCTGCACCAGCGCAGAGAAGGAGGCCATACACAGAGTGGTGAGAGCCGCAGGGAAGATCATTGGGGCCATCCTACCTTTGATGTCTGTCTGTCTGTCTGTCTGTCTGTCTGTCTGTCTGTCTGTCTGTCTGTCTGTCTGTCTGTCTGTCTGTCTGTCTGTCTGTTACTAACCCTTCCTACCAGACATCGCTACTGTGTTCACCTCCCACGCCGAGTAAACACATCCTTCAGGACAATCTACACCCAGCACACCACCTGTCTCAACCACTGCCCTCTGGCAGAAGATATAGGTCCATCAGGGCCAAAACTAGCAGGCTGGCCAACAGTCTATACCCCCAGGCAGTCAGGCTACTAAATGGACTGTCTGCCCCCTCACTCCCCATTGGACACCCCTCTGTGACATAATTGCATCCCATACACCTCCATAACTATGAACTGGACTTTGCATCGCTGCATAACACTCAACAACCCTACCACCATCAGATGTATATTTATTTATTTATTTATTTATTTATTTATTTATTTATTTATTGCACCAATCACTTTGTGGGTTATGGGAGTCTATGGGGTATTTATGACATATATGAGTAGTTACCATGTGTAAAGTACTGGGTGATTGATTGATTCATGGAGATCAGATTAAATTATGTAAATGTAAACTAAAACTTTATGCCCGTTTGTGTTTGCTCATTTTGTAATAAATGTGTCATTACAGACTATCTGGCTGCGGACTCTCAGCGACTCACTGTGAAGTTGTGGCCTCAGCTCTGAAGTCCAACCCCTCCCATCTGATAGAGCTGGACATGAGGGACAACAACCTGGAGGATTCAGGAGTGAAGGCTCTCTGTGCCGGACTGGAGAGTCCAAACTGCAGACTGGAGACACTGAGGTCAGTTCACTGACTGTTGCTCATGTAGAGTTTTGTTTTTGTTCAATCGACTGAGGTTTTAAGTTTTGGTTCATAGATGTTCAGATTTGCCTGAGCACAAATCTGAAGAAATTTCAAATTATAAAAAGGGAATGTTTTACTGGACTAATACATTACAACAGGAGTATTCCCTGCACAATGTTGACTCATAGGTTCATTCGTGAAGCCATATGCTTTGAGCACTAGTGACTGACAACACTGGAAACCAAGGAAACAAGGAAAATTGATTTTATAAAGTAGGTAGAAAAGATTCAAAACAGCGATGTTACAAGATCTTTGCACCTGAGTGGAGCCTGTTAAACCACTCAGAGCAGCTGCTGCCATCATTATTGTTATTGCTCTGAGGCCTGATTTGCCTCGGCAATGTTGACCTGAATTCTGGAAAAAAGTTTTGTATGTCACACTGATGCAACTCAGCTGTTTGAGTTAGTGAGTCTCATTGAGATCAGAACCTCTGCTAAAGGAGAATTGAGAACAAATAACAAACCTACAACATCATGCACACACATACACACACGCACTCTGATTTAAAATTGTCACTATTATCATTAGAAATATAAGCAACTAGAAATGTTAATTGTCTCTCACTTGAACTTGCTTTGTAGTTAATCCAATTAGAACAGTGCATAGCAGCAGAAACCATCTTCCCCAGTTCAGAGTTGGAACTTTTAAAGACAAACTTTCCGGTGATCAAGTGTCATAGTCCGTCACTTTGAACTCAACTAAGGATGTTAAATATTTGGGCTTTTTAGGGCACACTCACACTTGGCCCGGTTATTAACCTGCTTCCTGTTGGGTTAAGGTCTTTGGAGTTTCCTTTTTTCTAAACTTCTACGTTCTAAACCAGACCTGAGCATTTTGTGGCCCGCGGGCCACATCCGGCCCGCTGGCTGTCTCTGACTGGCCCGCGTGAGGTCAATGGAAAATTAAGAATCAAACGTAAATAAGTTTAAATCATGCATGGAATACAACGGCATTGCTTTTATTTTGAAGGCGAGTTTATATTTTGCGCGAGCGTATGCAGCTTACTCTTCACTGGTTGTAAGTCGCAATTAAAAAAAAGGAGAAGAAGCTTGTATGTGCGCTGTTTAAGTGCGCTGCCGTGAGCTGCGCGCTGAAAAAAAGTGACTCAGAGCAAGCTACACAGTCAACCTCCAAACTCGGGGATCGGCGCTCAGGGAAGGAGAAGGGGAAGGGAAAGGGGGGCGATAATATCAGACAGACAACCTGCTTGTACGCTCACCCGTCTGATATTATCGACCCTTCCCACTCCCCGAGCGTCGATTCCCAACGAGTGTGGAGGTTGGCTGTGTGTGTGTCTCTCCCCTCTCCTACGTGTGTGTGGAGGTCTGGATGTACGAGAGGGTGTGCGCGATTGTAACGAGCGAACAAACAGGTCACGCAGGACACACGCCTTTATATTTTATATTTTAGTGCCTACCTTATTTATATTTCTGTAGAAAATCCAGCTCCCAGAAGGCTAAATGATGTCAGCCATTATCTCCAAATTATAGACTACAAGACATGCAGCACACACAGGAGACAGTTGTTTACAGAGCACAAAAATCATCAGATTCCTCTCAAAGTTTACCAGATTGAGACATTTAACCTTAAAATGTAAATAATAGCCCAATAATAATAATAATCAAAATGTAATGGGGGGGGGTGTGGGGCAGGATCTGCTTGGTGGATTGTTTTATCCTGTACAGAGGACAATACAAGTAATAGATAATATGAACAAAAATTGTGTTGCAGTGTAGGATACTTGTTTTTATTTGTTGTTATTTTCATTATTCTAAAGTCACCAGAATGCAGGAAAAAATGGCTTTGAAGCTCAAATGTTCTGGGGTGAACCCCCAAACCCCTCACTTTGGTTTTGGAATAACAGGTCTCTGTATGTTGGGAAGTATGGCCAAGGGTTCCCTGCTGCTTTCACGTTTTGTTCACAATTGCTTTGGTAAATGTTGATTAAGTGGTATAATGTTGGCATTTTCATGGCTTTTTATGGATTTTTATGGATTTTTCTTTGCCATAACATTAACTGCAGCTTATCAAAACCATATACTTTACTTCTTTTTTATAAAAAATACGACTAATATTGACCAGAATTGAGTTGAGCCTTTTGGTCCGGCCCTCACAAACAGTCCCTGATTCTGATGTGGCCCTTTGGGGAAATGAATTGCCCACCCCTGTTCTAAACCTTCTTTCCTTCTGAATAGATTGTTAAACATTGAAAGATTTCAATCAGGAAAATGTTGTCTGAACTAACACAATTTATCTTTTCAGATTGTGGGACTGCAGTTTGTCAGAGATCAGCTGTTCTTCTCTGGCCCCAGCTCTGAAGTCCAACCCCTCCCATCTCAGAGAGCTGGATCTGAGTGACAACAAGAAGCTGCAGGATTCAGGAGTGCAGCTGCTGTGTGGTTTTCTGGAGAGTCCACACTGTAGACTGGAGACTCTGAGGTCAGACACCATCTTTTACTTCTTCCTTATATTAAAATGTGAGAGTTGTGATGACACTAAACTGCTGACATAAGGCTGATATTGTACTGATCCTATCTGAGCATCTTTATGCTAAAATCTGTTTTCTTCTTTAGTGCTTTAGTCCATTGACTGTGGCAGAGAAATGTTGAGCTCCACATTTAAAGCTTTAATATAACAAATAAAATCCTACAATGGATAATGTACTCGTGTAACGAGTCATCACAAGAAATAAATCATTCTTAAAATAATATTGTAGATGTGTTTTGTTCACATTTCCTAAAAGTTCATCTTGACATATTTAGCATCTTTGGAAAACTTTAGGATCCTGAATCCTACATCTCTCTGTGGGTTTTATTTGTGTTTGGCTCCTCAACATGAGTTAGTATAGATGGTGAGGCAGCAGAGTTTAAGAAGTGAAGTCACTATATCGTTAATGAAGCAGCAGCACCTTGTCAATAATATTAATGAGAGATCGTTCTTGTTTAGAGTTTCCATGTTCTAAACGTATACGTTCTAAACCTTCTTCAGCTCTGAAGATTTTATTAAACCTTGAAGGATTTCAACCAGGAACAATGTCTTAAAACTGACAAAATGTATTCTTTATTCAGATTGATGCGCTGCAGTTTGTCAGAGGTCAGCTGTGCTTCTCTGGCCTCAGCTCTGAAGTCCAACCCCTCCTATCTCAGAAAGCTGAATCTGAGTGTCAACGAGCTGAAGGATTCAGGAGTGAAGCTGTTGTGTGGTTTTCTGGAGAGTCCACACTGTAGACTGGAGACTCTGGGGTCAGTTCACTGACTATGTTGCTATTGTAGATCTTATATATTTTATTAACAATTAAACCTTTCAAACAAAATTAACACATTTCTTTGTTCATATTTTAATTTTCTTGTAGGCTACAGTCACAAAAGAAACTGTAGAAAATGTTATTTTTTGTTCATCTTTTTTGATAAATTGTCACATTTAATGCTGAAGATCCTCCAACCTATATTTTAGTTTATATTGTACATTTTTACTAGTTGAATAATTTCATTGGTTTCCATTAATTTCAGTTTCTTTAAGCAAATAATATAAGTTCATTGATATTGATCCGTCTGAACACACACACACTGTCTGGGGTCAGAATACGATCTATGCATGGTACACACACACACACACGCACCACACACACACACACGCACGCACGCACGCACGCACGCACGCACGCACGCACGCACGCACACACACACACACACACACACACACACACACACACACACACACACACACACACACACACACACACACACACACCACACACACACAGCTTGATATTAATCTGTGTTGACATGAATAGGTGTGTGAATGTTGTGGTGACATGTGGGTGATGTCTGTAGAAGGTGATTGGAATATTAATAATTTTCTATTTACATCATTTTCTCTTTATTCAGATTGAGCTACTGCAGTTTGTCAGAGAACAGCTATGCTTCTCTGGCCTCAACTCTGAAGTCCAACCCCTCTCATCTCAGAGAGCTGGATCTGGATAACAACAAGCTGCAGGATTCAGGAGTGAAGCTGCTGTGTGGTTTTCTGGAGAGTCCACACTGTAGACTGGAGACACTGCTGTAAGTTCACTGACTCTGTTACTATTGAAGATCTTAAATATTGAATTAACTAATTTAACCTAATGTATGTACAAACATCACTTAACATCTATGAAGTTATACATTTTCTTTGTTCATATTTTGATTTCTCTTGTTCAAAGTTTAGTCTTAAGTCAGAAAAAAAACTGTAGAAAATGTTTAATTTATGTTCATAATTGTTGGTACATTTTCATATTTTTATATATAATGAATATTTTAGTAAGATAATTATTTCTTTGGTTTCCATTCATTTCAATTTGTTTGAGAAAATAAGATTTGATCATTGATCCGTCTGAATACACACACACACACACACACACACACACACAGACACACACATACGGACAGAGATCAAAGCATATGATGTTGTGGTGACATGTGGGTGATGTCTGCAGAAGGCTGACATTATGATGATCCACAACAACACAATGACAAAGTCACTCTACTCATTTTAGAGGAAAGTTCATTGATTAGAACAAAGTCATGTTGAGCTACACATTTAAAACCTGAACACATCTGATTGGATTAATAATTATTGTTTATTTCCATAATTTATTCTTTATTCAGATTGAGGTCCTGCAGTTTGTCAGAGATCAGCTGTGCTTCTCTGGCCTCAGCGCTGAAGTCCAACCCCTCCCATCTCAGAAAGCTGGATCTGAGGAAGAACAAGCTGCAGGATTCAGCAGTGAAGCCTCTGTCTGATCTTAAGGAGAGTCCACACTACAGACTGGAGACTCTGAGGTCAGTAGAGGGTTGGAGTCAGTCCATGATGCTTTCAGCTGAATGTCACTAAACACAGTTAGTATCAAAGCAACGATCCAGTATTTCCTTAAACCTTGTCATTAGCTGCTTTCCTCATTTAAAAACTGCATTTTGTTTTCACTCCGGTTATCTTTGTCCAATTTGACATTTGTTTGATGATCTGAACATTAAGCAAAAATAGAAGAAATCAGTAAAGAGGCAAATACTGTTTTCATAGCACTGTAGGACATTTCATATTTCATATATATACAGTGACTAAGTTTATGTTTTAACTTTTAAAAGATAACGTAACAAATATGTAAATATAAAAACATTTGGACATTGAAAAAAGACAAAAGGAAATATATACAGTATGTGTTAACGTAGTCACTGACTGGAGGAAGTCCCTGTAAACTGATTCATGACTTCTGTTGTCTGTCTTCTCTCAACAGATGGGAGGACGAGAGTGAGTGAGTGAGTGAGTGAGTCAGTCAGTCAGTCAGTCAGTCAGTCAGTCAGTCAGTCAGTCAGTCAGTCAGTCAGTCAGTCAGTCAGTGCGTGTGTGTGTGTGTGTGAGTGAGTGAGTGAGTGAGTGAGTGAGTGAGTGAGTGAGTGAGTGAGTGAGTGAGTGAGTGAGTGAGTGAGTGAGTGAGTGAGTGAGTGAGTGAGTGAGTGAGTGAGTATCAAGGTGTTTTAGTGGAGAGAGGATCCGCTCCACTGTCAGACACAGAGTCCTCCATCCTCCCTGTGTGTTCCTCTGGATGTGACAGAGTATCATCAGTGTATCTGCTCTGCTGCTGCTCTGTCCTTCTACACCGTCTCTGCAGACACACTGACACTCCCCCACATGGACCTGATCATCTCTGCTTTGTAGATCAGCATTTATCTCTGAGGTTCATGTCACAATGCAGAAGTTTAAGTTTCTAATCAGTGCTAAGGATATACACAGAGAATCCACCCCCTGGACCTGGACCTACTGTTCAAACACATTTAGTAAAACATGCCTCGTCTACTCTGAAGTTCTATGCTGTCGAATAGAGACATAATTTGACCTGAGTTTGACTAAAGACAGTTTTTTCCAGTGCAGGCAACACATGATCAGAGCTACAGATATAAATGGGGTCTGTGTCTGTAACAGTCAGGATGTGTGTCACAGTGAAGCCTGCAGGAGAAGGAGAGAGAGAAGAAAAGAAAAGAAAGGAATGAGGAGTATTCCAGCTATTTTAATACATTACCTGTATATGCTGTAGTGGTCAGTTTGCCATTCAAACTATTGCCACTATGGTTTAGTAGCTAAATTAAAGTTTTCTTGACACTGGTTTCCGTTCAAAATAAAAGGGATTTATTTAAACTAAAACCTTTTGAAACAAAAAAACAAAAGCAGGCCAAACATCCTTTAAGCCTTTTCCTATAATCAATCAAGTTTGTAATTCACAATATACGTATGAACCTATCAGCTTGTTTAGGGTTAGGTCTGCAAGCTAGGTCAATGACTGTCGCTTTCACCATAAAATAGCAACAGCTGCTGCCAGTTACCTCCCTGATTATATGCACTTTGGTAATGATTCAACAAGCATATACTGCCCCAAGTGGTGGGAGGTAGAATAAAACAGAGCATACAATGGCTTTTACATATTCCATACAGTCAATAAATTGCTTGTGTTTTAACCTATGACCGTATATGTTGATACTTTGCCCTACAGTTCTGTTTCCAATTTAACCTGTAATTTGTATTTTAATTGAATGTTTTATTTCTATTCATATTTTTGATTCACTTTTCTGACATGTATTCTATACTTGATGTATTTCATGGCCCTGTAAAGCACTTTGAATGGCCTTGTGTCTGAATTGTGCTTTATAGATAAACTTGCCTTCCCTTGCCCTACAGTTTTAACAACCCTTTACTCTGTAACCTTAGAAACAGTGATGAGGGGGCACCTTTAGCTCAGTTGGTAGGGCGTCCCCCTCCCGGGCCGGGCCCAGCAGCAGACCCGGGTTCGATTCCCACCCGCGGTCGTTCTCTGCATGTCACTCCCCTCTCTGCCCCATTTCACCTCTGTCTCTCTGCACTACACTACATTACATCAAATAAAGCATAAAAATGCCCAAAAAATATCTTTAAAAAAAAAGAAACAGTGATGTGATGTTAAATTAAAGGTGCTCCGAGGAACTTTCAGTGTGTGTTAATTCTAGCGCCCCCCCTTGGACAAAAGCGGTAGTGTTTTTACCACGCCAGCTGTTGTTCCTGGGTGAGCGTATACCCATGACAAAGGCATTAAGAAAAACTATATAAAAATAGCATTCTTTGCATTGATGGTTTCATTTGTTGTCAAATGTAATTTATGATCATTAGAGGAAAAATAGACTCTTTCAGAAATATTTCAAAGTTCCTCGTAGCACCTTTAAGCAGAACTCTTGGTCTTTTGGATCTTTTTAGACTCTATGTAAAAAACTTTTTTCTTTTTAATTATTTACTCTTTGAACCTTAGAAACTGTGATGTGATGTTTAATTAAGCAGCAGTCTTGGTCTTTGGATCTTTTTATACTTTCTGGATCAACTTTTTCTTTTTATGACTAAATTGGGAATTGTGTATTGTTTCTGAGCTTTCTGAATAAAACCAGGTAGATCTTTTGATCTACTGAAAAAAGCAGAACTCTCTTTCATCCTTTTTGCTTCTTTAGTCCACCTGCTAGAGGAACTCTAAATCTGAGGCCAAAATCCCCAAATAAAGTATTTAGAAAATGTATATATTTGATATTTTGTGAATGTAGTGTGTGTGTGAATGGAACCCCACTGTTTCTCTTGTTTCTCTGTGTGTCTATAGAAGCG